>CBVK0100097820.1:0-30758 GCA_900067695.1 Picea abies
GAGATCGGTCTCGGCATTCCTGCTGAACCGCTCTTCCGATCTCACCCTAGCCTTAGACCATGTTGCTCATCATGCTCAGCAGTGGGTCACCCCAGAGCTAGGACTAAACTCCACCCAGGGTAAAGGAATCCTAGACCTAGGTTGAGGATACATGAAAACTGCACTTTGCAACTGGAAGGATTCTCTCCAAGGAGCCTACTTACGCTCACTTCTCACAGACTCTCATTCCCCACATGCCTGTCTCACCCTGGGAATATACACCTTCACTTTTCCACAGTCCATCGGCTTCTCGACTTCCCTTCCAAGGCTTCAAAAATAGGCCGGATTAGGAATTCTCAGAGCTCCTTAGTTGGTACCGGAGACCCTCTAAGAGAAATCAATTCCCAACAAAATCTCTCACCTGGAGAGAGTTTCTCATAGGCCTGACAACCTGTTTCTTCAACCATGAGTCTGACAACCCATATGTTCAATCAACGACCACCTAAATTGTGTAAGGCAAGGGGACGACTCAACAATTTACAAAGGTTCACCCAAGTGGAAATTACTCTAGCTACATAATTGTTAAGTGCATGCATGAACTGCACAAGGGATGGGTAGCATGCTGAGGATGAACTTGTGGAAACTAAATGGCCAAATTGGTTAGAGTGTTGAGAGCGAGCAAGGAAAACAGTGAGAATGTTCAACTTGTAGAATCTTTAGAGAGCTGCAATGGTAAGAGAAAACTACTCAGGAAGGTGACTGAATGGTTCATGAACCCCCCAACAAAAGTGTAGTTTTCCCACATAAATTTTCATGCATCCTAGCAACACTTGGATCTTCAGGAGCATGCTCCTCTCCACTTGGATTTTGTTCCTCCCCTCAAAGGAACCAGGAGCATGCTCCTCTCCACTTGGATTTTGTTCCTCCCCTCAAAGGAACTTAGGATAACCGAGTTTATTTTCCCAACTTTAGTACTTTTCATGAATACATTACAATATTCCCTTGGGTTAATCCCTCAAGCTTAGGCCCTCTTTCCTATCCTCTCATCCCCATTCCTTTCCCTACCCAATGGATCTTAGTCCCCCATAACTATTTCTTCATGGTAGGTCTACACACAACGATGTATTTGATTAATAATATGCATAATTACATATACAAAAATTAGGCCCACTAACCTTAGCATCTTCGGTCTTTGGCCTAATAAACATATAATCCTACCATCTTATGATTACTTGGCTCACCAGCCTACAAACATCATTACATTTCACAGGGGCTCAACCTTGGGTTATAACAATCACCTCTCCTTATTTTTGCACTGTCCTAAATGCAACTGATTTACATAATATGAACAAGATTCTCAAAATATTCAAAAAGATGCAGGTACTCTGCCCGCATAGAATCTTCATGCTCCCATGTTGCGTCCTCAGGATCATACCAGGTCCACTAAACTTTTACAAGCCCTATGGCTTGATTCTAGAGATGCTTTTTTTCCAATCCATTATACACACCAAATGCACCTGAAAAGTGATTTCCTACTCCAACTGAATCACATTCCAATTAATAACATGATTAGCATCAGGTAAATACTTCTTAAGAAATGAAACATGAAATACATTATGTATAGACATGCATGCAGGCAATGCAAACCTATATTCTACTAGACCAATCCTCTGCAGGACTTCAAACAACCCACAATATCGAGCTGCCAACTTTGAACAATTTCCCACCTTGAGGGAGATTCTATTGGCCTTCACTCTTAGGAAAACATGATCCCCTATTTTAAATTCCCCATGAGTGATATTCTTATCAACATAAATTTTCTTCCTGTCTTAGGAAACCTTCAAATTCTACATAATCTTAAACATTTTTTCTTCCATTTCCTTGAGAAACTATGGCACAACCACTACCTTATCAACTGGGTTGTCCTAGCTTACTATGGTGATGCACTTTCTGCCATAAAGTGATTTAAACAGAATCATCTTCAGTAATGCTTGATACCTATTGTTGTAGGAAATTTCTACCAAATGTAGATAATCTTCCCATTTAGATGGCTTGTCCATCACATACATTATTAACATATCTTCTATCACTTGGTTCACCCTCTCTATATTCCCATCAGACTCAGGATGATAAGCAATGTTGAAGTTTAGATTTGTTTTGAACCCTTTGAATAACCCCTTCCATAACTTTGATGTAAAACTTGGGTCTCTGCCAGACACAATTGTCTTAGGTATGCCATGCAAGCGTGCTACTTCCCTCATATAAATATCTGGAACATTAGTTTTTTTATGAGTAGTCTTCATAGGAATTAAATGGGCATATTTAGAAAGATTGTCCAGCATCATCATGATTGCATCATGTTGCTTGCTTGTTATGGGAAATCCTATGATGAAATCCATTGTCACCACTTCCCATTTCCACTCAGGAATGGGTAATGTTTGTAGTGACCTAGCTGGGTGTCTATGCTCAACCTTGATCCTTTGAAATTCCAAGCATTTAGCAATAAAATCAACAATCTCCCTCTTCATGCCTGGCCAATAATATTGGCTTTTGACTACTGAGATTGTTTTATGATATCACGGGTGTCCTTCATAAGGAAGATTATGCATCTCTTTTAAAATAACACTCCTCAATTCAGAATAGTTGGATACATAGACTCTATCTCTGTATAGAAGGATTTCATCAAATCCCAATTCATAATCCTCAACCTTTTGCTGCATTTTACCTTGCTGCAATTTTGTTACCAATTCCATGTACTGCAAATATGTTTTTGCAGCTTCAAAAATTATTCCTTTGAGATCTCTCTGATACGTGATAATGGTTGTAGCATTTAGTCCATGCGCTCTCCTACTGAGTGTGTCAACCACTTTGTTCTCTTTTCCTTTGACATACTTGGTATCAAATTCACACTCACAGAGGAATTCCAACCATCTACTCTACCTAGCATTCAAAATGGCTAATCAAACAAATACTTCAGACCATTATGATCTGTCCTCAGCTCAAACCTCTTTCCCATGAGGTAGTGCCTCCACTTCTTCAAAGCATCCACTATGGCCGCCAATTCCAAATCATGAGTGGCATAGAGCCTTTCATGCTCTTTCAACTTCCTTGATTCATAACATACAACAAGCCCATTTTGATTGAGGACTCCACCCAGTCCTTCTTTGCATGAATCTATGCATACAATGAAGTATTCATTTCGATATGTGATCTTCAGAATTGGAGCACTGATTAACAATTGCTTCAATTGCTGGAAACTCTTTTGACATTCTTTTTTCCATTGAAACTTCTTCCCCTTCCTTTGCAAGGAAGTGATGGGGTGATCTATTATTGAAAACCCTTCAATGAACCTCCTATAGTAGCCATTTAGGCCCATGAAGGATTTGACTTCTTTCACATTCTTAGGTGTTGTCCACCCTTTAATGACCTCAATCATTTTAGGTTCCACTACTATCCCTTCTTCAGATATGATATTCCCGAAATAGTGAATTTTGTTTTGATAAAATGAAGACTTACTCAATTTGGAATACAATTGATGTTCTATTAGCACTTGCTTCACCATCCTCAAATGATGTTCATGCTCTTCTTCTGACTTGGAATATACAAGGATTTCATCAAGAAAAACAATGACAAACTTGTCTAAATATTCCCGGAAAACACCATTCATTAAGCACATGAAAATAACTGGTGCATTTGACAACCCAAATGGAACCACTATGAACTCATAATGACCATACCTTGTCCTGAAGGTGGTCTTGCTAATATCTTCCACTTTAATCCTTACCTAATAGTATCCTAACCTAAGATATATCTTAGAAAATATATTTTCATCCTTCAATTGATCAAAGAGATCATCAATCCTTGGCAGCATATACGTGTTCTTTATAGTTACTTTGTTCAACTATCTGAAGTCAATGAAAAATAACATGCCCCATATTTCTTTTTCATGAAAAAGACTGGGGCACCCCAAGGTGACACACTTGGGTGTATATACCCCTTCTTCAGAAGTTCTTCAAGCTTCATTTGCAATTTCTTCAGCTCTGGTGTACTCATTATGTAAGAAGTCTTTGATACCGGAGTTGCTCTAGGCATCAAATTAATAAAGAAATCAATATCTCTCTTTGGAGTCATTCCTAGTACCTCCTTGAACACATCTTCAAAATCTTCCAAGACTGCATGATCTTCCAAAACTGGCACCTTATCCTTAGATGCTTCCACCATATGGGCTCCATATATTTGATAGCCTTTCTTGTAGCACTTCTTCAGCTACATTGCTGAGATTTCCTGGACAGTAACTTCCCTAGGAATTCCTTGGACTATTTTCAGATTTCCTTCCTCATCCAAGCAAGTGAATGCCTTTTTATGGTGGTCTAATATTTCATGGTGTTGGTCCAACCAATCCATACCAATTAGAAAATCATATGATCCAAATGGAAAGATGTTCAAATCATCTCTGGTACACATCCCATTCATGCCCACTGGACATGATTTACCAACTCAACAATTGTCCTCTTGGCTCCTGTAGCCAGTTGTACCAACCAAGATTTCCCATGCTTGCTTCTTGGAAAAATAAATCTTTCCACTAACTTTGGGTCTATATAGTTATGAATAGCCCCTGAATCAATTAAAATAGTAAAGGAAAGGTTATTGATCATACCTTCAACTTCAATTATGTGTGATTGAACTCATCTTGCTTGTTTTCCAGGGCTGCATAGATCCTTTGTACTCATCTTCCCATGTCCTCCACTATTTTTGCTTTCTGTACATTCTGCACATCTCTTACCTTGTCACCTTTGTGAGGAGAATCTCTATACTTGTGGTCTCCTTTACAACCCCAACATTGAATGGGTGTCTGCCTTAACCTTTTCCTTCCTACCTCAACAATTCTCTGCTCTCTAAAATGTGGCTATCCTTGAAGACTATTTCTGAAAAATGGAATCTTGTTTCCCTTCTGCCTATGTTCCTTCTTGAATTTCTTCTTGTCCTCCCAAGCCTTCTGGAAGGTAGTCTTTCCTTTTTTCTAATCATATAATAATTTTCCTCTCCTTATAGTTTCTTCTAGAGTCTTGGGGTCATCATATTGGATTTTATCACTTATGAAAGATGGCAGCCCACTCAGGTACCTTTGAATATTCATTATCTCATCCTTGATGAAGGAGACATACTTCACCATCTCTAAGAATATCCTTTTGTATTCCTCAATAGCCATGCTTCCCAGTTTAAGTCCAAAGAACTCTTTCATCTTTTTGTCATAATACCTCTTGGTCAGGTATTTCTTCTCAAAATGCCTCTTGAAATCCTTTCAAGTCACATTTTTCTCCTTGAGGTGTTGTACTTTCACCAGCTGATCCCACCACATGGATTCTTTTCATTTAAGTTGGTATATGAAAATTCTTCCTTCTGCATTGGAAGAATAATTATGCGATTGAAAACACTTTCACATGCCCATCAGCCATGTCTCTACATATTCATCCTTCTTGTGTTCCCCATCAAACGTAGAAGGTTTGATTTTTTTGATTTCCCCTCGTAGCTCATCCTCCCCAGACCTCTAATGCTTCCTAATAGAGGATTTACTTGAGCTATTGTGTGCTCTCTGATTGGAATTCCCCGGGGAGTGTTGGTGATATATGCTATCACTTTTTTCTCTTATGTGACTCCCTGATTTGCTTGAGCCACTCTCCTTATCCAATTTATTTTCTATTCTTGCCAAGCTCTGCATCAACTTTATGTTGAATTCTCTCTATTTTTCCCTGCCTTTCATGAGATTTTTGTTATCTTCTCGATGAGTCTAGACTTCTTTATGCAACTTTTCAATGATTTTCATCATGTTTCCTTCTTTATCTATCTCTTCTCCATGACCGTTGCAGTTCAATCATTCAACTCCTAAATGGACATTCATTCCTCTAACTTCATTTTCTAAAATTTAAGCACCCCGTGCCTTCCCCATTTCTATGCACTATGAAGATATTTAGTTCATTTATGAAAATCATTAACTTTGAAAAATGTGCAGTCAATTGAGTTTTGTCAGACTCCCAATCTTTAATAATTCTCTAGAATAAACCAATCTGATTCAACAAAAACAATATTAGATTCCATTTTTTGTAGGTCTTGGTCGGTCAAGAACCCCTCGGGCTTCAATCTCTAAGCCCAGTTATGTTCTGCAACAAAATTTTGGGCACTAGCCATTTTTATTTAGCCCTTGGTTCACATGTGACCACAACTGTGACCCAATGCTTATGATTTGGGCTCTTATCTAGAGCTCTAAAACTTTGGCCTCCAGGATTTGACGTATTTCAAAGAACATCACAACAAATCTCTCAGAGTGTTGGATTGGTGAATTGATGAAGTAGAGTGGATCAACATTCCACGTCCCCCAACATCCAATGGTTGATATTCGTTATGGAACTCTAGGCTTTGGGGCTACGGGACTTCAGATCTTCGGGGCTCCAGGACATTGGAGGACTTCACCTTTACACATCCCCAAACTCCCAAACTTCCACATCTCCCCAGTGACGTCATTGTGTCACTTTACTTCGGTGTTACATAAATTTGAGGGTTTATTCCTCCCATTTCGTCGAGGGTTGCTTCAATGTTTTCCATTTCGACAACAATTTCCTTCCAAAACCTTCTCTTCAACCTCCACTTTTTTGGCCCATCCAGGCTGAGTGTTGAAACTATGGCTATGATACCTTCTTGTAGTGTCCCCATCCACCAACAAACTAGGCTACGCCACTTCTTGGACATCTCTCTTAGCTCTGACACCATTTTGTGATGCCCCGACCCAACTAGGCCGGGCCATGCTATTACAATTAACACTATGATATACATATATATATATGATGTAATTATAACAAACAAAACACTCTATTCATACACATTTCATGAAGAAGCGATAACAATACATACATGCAATTAACACGAACAATTTTGGTAACATTATAACACATGTACACAATACACATCATACAAAGAACAAATATTTGGTACTTATCTTTCAATAGATGACCACCAACTTTGTGCATACCTTCGAGGAACCTCCTAGCTTTAGACCATGCTTCTCATCATGCTCACTAGTGGGTCACCCCTGAGTAGACTTGGGTTTAGGCTACGGGAAAACTACACTGTGTAACTGGAAGGATTCTCTCCAAGGAGCCTACTTACACCCATTTCTCATGGAACCTCATTCTCCACATTCATGTCCCACCTCGGTAATATGCACCTTCATTGTTCCACAATCCATCAACTGCTCCACTTCCCTTCCTTCAGCAATAGGCTAGATCGACAATTTTTATAGCTCTATAGCTGGTACTGGACTCCCTCCCAGAGAAATCACTTCCGAACAAACTCTGTCACCTGGAGAGATTTTCTCATAGGCTTGACAACTTGATTCTTCAACCATGAGCCTGAAAACTCGCCTCTTCAATCCATGACCACCTAAATCGGGTAAGGCAAGGGGACGAATCAACAATTTACAGAGGTTCACCTAGGCAAAAATGACTATAGATGCATACTTGTTCAGTGCATGCGTGAACTGCACAAGGGATGGCCACCATGACGAGGATGAACTCATGGGAAACTAAATGGACAGACTGGTTAGAATGTTGAGAGAGAGAAACAAAAATGGTGAGAATGGTCAGCCTGCAGAATTGTTAGAGAACTACAATAGTGAGAGAGAACTACTCAAGAAGGTTCCAGAATGGTTCGTGAACCCCCCCAAAAAAGTGGAATTTTCCCACATAAATATGCATGCATCCTAGGTGATGCCTGGCTCTCCAGGAGCATGCTCCTCTCCACTTGGATTTTGTTCCTCCCCTCAAAGGAACTTAGTATAATTGGGTTTATTTTCCCAACTATATTACTTTTCAGGAATACATTATAATATTCCCTTGGGCTAAGCCCTCAAACTTATCCCATCTTTCCTATCCTCTCAACCCCATTCCTTTCCCTATCCAGTGGAGCTTAGTCCCCCATAACTATTTCTTCATGGTCACTCTACACGCAACATTGTATTTGATTAATAATATGCATAATTACATATACAAAAATCAGGCCCACTAACCTTAGCAACTAGGCTCTTCAGCCTAATAAAAATATAATCCTAGCAACTTATGATTACTTGTCTCACCGTCCTACAAACATCATTACATTTCACAAGGGCTCGACCTTGGGGTATTACACAAGAAGATGTTGGAAAGAAGTATCTACACACAACAGAAGAGTCAAAGGGTGACTAAAAACCTATGTTTTTGACCTGTAATGTCACCAACAATGCTAGAGTGATGTTTGGTTTTTGGACATTAGATGTAGCATCCACATGAATCGAAATAAAGATTTTCTTTCCAATTTAGATACCAGTATTCGTTCTGAGGTAAATTTGGGTAATGAAATTAAGGTAAGAGTTAATGGTAAAGGCATGATTCCTGTATATACCAAGAATGATGAAAGAAGAAAAATAGATGATGTTTATTATGTACCTGGTATGAAATGTAATCTAACAAGTGTTGGATAGTTGATAGAGAAAAAGTACAAAGTGTTCTTCAAGAACAAGGTATGTACAATTTATGATAAGTATCCAAGTAAACAATTGATTGCTAGAGTATAAATGATAAAGAATATAATGTTTCCACTTATTATGAGAAATGATATGACTGACTCTTTGAATGCTTATAAAGCTAAAGGTTTGGATGAGTCATGGTTATGTAATTTGAGATATGACCATTTACATTTTGGAGGTCTAGATTTGTTGTAGAAGAAGAAAATGGTGAAGGGGTTTCCCAATATTCAACAACCAACAAGCTCGTGTGAGAGTTGCATACATTAAAATCATCACAGGCATAAATTTGTTTATGGAGTGTCATACAGGTCTAAGGATCCATTAGAACTTGTTCATACATATTTATGTGGACCAATGAAAACATATTCATTGACTGGTAATGTCTATTTTATGACTTTTATTGATGATTTGAGTTGAAAAACTTGGGTTTCTTTGTTGAAGAAGAATTCTAAAGCTTTTGATATATTTAAGAGGTTTAAAGTTATGGTTGAAAAGGAAAGCGAAAAATATATTAAAGTCTTGACATCAAACAAAGGAGGTGAGTATATGCTAACTGATTTCATCAATTTTTGGTAGTCTCATGGATTCATGAGATAATTTACTACTCATTATACTCCATAGTAGAATGGAGTGGCTGAAAGGAAGAATCAAACCATTATGAATATGGCGCGAAGTATCTTGAAGGAGAAGAATCTTCCAAACAAATATTGGGGAAATGCAGTTATTTGTTCAATACATATTTTGAACAACAGTCCAACTAAGAGTGTAAAGAACCAAGTTCCCCAGAAATCTTGGAGTGGTAAGAATAGTAACGTATCCCATTTGATGATTTTCGGGTGTGTATTTTATGCACATGTACCTGAAGAGATGAGGCGAAATTTGGATGATAGAAGTGAGAAATGTGTCTTTGTTGGATATATTGAGGAGTCTAAGGCATATAGACTATATAATCTTGGAACCAAGAAGTATGTTATCAACAAATATGTTGAGTTCAAAGAAGAAGAGGCTTCGGATGGTATCATTGACCAAATTGTTTTAGGGGGAGATGAAATATCCCATGAAGATGATGATGGATATGAGTAGGTCATATAGGTTGGAAAGTTGACTGCACAGTCACATCCACCTACAATAAGAAATCTTGTAAGACGATCACCAAGAGTCATCCCATCACAACCAAGAATACCCATAACATTTGAGGACAGAGAGCCATCAGATAATGGTGGATAGAAAACAAGATCAGAGGTTTGTGATGAATAAAATCCTACTTTAGCTTCATTAAGGAAAAAAATTATAAGTCACAAGACTAGAATTTTAAGAGAATTGTATGAGAAAAATGATGAAGTATATCAAGTTTCAAATATTACATTAATTTCATATGATCCTATAATTTTTTATGATGTTGTTAAGAAAAAAGTTTGGGTAGAAACTATGAAGAGGAAATCAATGCCATAGAAAAGAATAACACTTGGGAACTTGTAGATTTACTTGAAGATAAAAATTGTATAGGTGTTAAATGGATTTACAAGGATAATTTAAATGTTGAAGGTGAAGTTGAGAAGAACAAATCAAGGCTTGTATCTAAGGGGTTCATTCAACATCTCAGTATTAATTATAATGAAACTTTTGCACTTGTATCCAAGCTTGATACAGTAAGAATGGTGTTAGCCATTGTTGCTCACAATAAATGGTGTATGTACCAAATCGATGTAAAATTTGCACTTTTAAATAGTTTTCTGGAAGAAGAGATTTATGTGAAACAACCTCCAGGATACAACATTGTTGGACAAGAAGGCAAGGTCTGCAGGTTAAATAAAGTGTTGTATGGATGGAAACAAGCACCCAAAGTATGGTATAGAATAATTAATGAATATTTGAATGGTTAAGGATTCAACAGGATTCCTAGTGAGCCAACACTGTACACAAAGGTAAATCAGGAAGGTAAACTCTTGATTGTATGCTTATATGTTGATGATTTAATTTTCACCAGAAATATTTCAGTATATGAGTTTAAGATGACCATGAAAATTGAATTTGAAATGAATGATTTAGGAATGATGAACTATTTTCTAGGAATTGAGGTAAATCAATCTGAAGATGGTATTTTTATTTTTCAAGCTAAGTATGTAAAAGACATGTTGAAAAGGTTTAAGATGGTGAACCGTAAACTACTTGTAACACCAATTGCAACTGGCACATATCTCAGTAAGAATGATGAGGGGTCATGTGTTGATACAACTCTATATAAAATTTTGGTTGGAAGTCTTAGGTATTTGATAGTAATAAGACATGATATTATGTTTGTTGTAAGTTTTATTTTGAGATTTATGGAGTCTCTCAAAAACACCCATTGGAAATATGGAAAAAGAAACCTAAGATATGTTGCTGGAATAACCAATTATGGTGTTTTTTACACATCAATTTCATAATTTAAGTTGATTGGATATACTGATAGTGATTTTGTAGGTAGTTTAGATGACAGGAAGAGCACATCACAATATGTGTTTATCTTTGGATCAGGAGTTGTAGGTTGGGCTTCAATGAAGCATCCCATTGTGAATTTATCATCTATTGAGGCAGAGTATGTTTCCGCAACAACAACTGCATGTGAGACTATGTGGATGAGAAGGATTGATACTAAGTTGTTCAATGAAGATCAAGAACCAACTCATATTTTTTGTGATAATAAATCATCCATTTCTCTGTCAAGCAATCATTTTTTCCACAATAAAACTAAGTATATTGATACAAAATATCATTTTATTTGAGAGATGATAAACAATGATGAAATTTATTTAGATTTTTTTAAATATGAATATTAGTTTGCAGACATGTTTACAACGCCCTTAGCAAAGGAATTTTGAATTCATAGAAAGAACATTGGGTTTTGTGAACTGTAATAATATTAGAGAGTTTTGTTTTTGGGTGAAATGATTAAGGGGGAGAATGTTAGAAGATTAATCATTCCAACTCCCAAAATATGACTTATCTTAGCCGATATAATTTTGAAGAGTTACCATTGCCCATAAATGTTGGAGAAATGTCTATTTTCGACACACTAGTTCAGTGGGAGTTAACTAACTAGTTCTATTTTTACCGTCACTATTATGCATGCATGCATTCCTAAGGAAAGCTAACTGTTTGATTGATTTTCTTAATGATGGAATGTTTTTCCCTATATATGAGTGTATTTCACTCATTCATTGTATCATATTGATCATGATCTATGTATCAACCATCAGCTCGTTGGAGTAGTGTGAATATATTTTCTCATTCTTCCATATTGAATCTCTCTTCCTTTCTTAATAAGCGTTGTTTGTACTTGATTTAGCTAGATCTCCTGTGGAGGTTTCCATGAAACACTGACATGGTATCAAAGCTATGCTTCTTGGAGCAAGACAGACAAGCCAAAGAATAAGGAAAATCAGGGTTTTGACGAGCTAAATCTATGGTCGTAACTTTCAGTAGTTATTTCTCCCAAACTATTACGTTTTGGAGGAAACGACTGGCATGGAAAGAAAATTGACCCATTTTGGAAGTGGGTTTTCAATCGTTTGGTGATATTCCTCAAAGTTTCTCATAAAGTAAGATGCAAGATAGCCTCCTAAAATTGATACAAATCTGTGCCGTACCTTTCTACATTCATTGCTCCCAAAATATTATGTTTTGGAGGAAACGACCCCCATGGAATGTAAATCAACCCATTTTGGAAGTGGTTTTCAACTGTTTGGAGAGATTCCTCACCTTTTTCTCAGAAAGTAAGTTGCAAGATCATCTCTTGAAACTGATACAAATTTTCACTTAAAGTGCCATTTTTGTCGTGATTTCTTAATTTTTCACTTGCAGATTGAGAGTAAATTTTTAGGGGTTCTTAGAAATAGTGGGAGTGATGGACATGAAAACTATTATATAGTCAAACTTGGTGGTAATCCTCACACCATAAAATTATTTTGATTGGAAGCCCAAGAAGACATTCCAACTCAAAAGAAAAGGACTATATAATTTGACGATGGTAACAGAAACATAACCTACATCAAAGATTGAGAAAGATGAGATGGGCGAACCGTAAGGATGAGGCAACATGACTACTTATTGAGTTAATCTCCACTGATTTATGGTTTAATGTTGTTGCATGCAAGACTCCAAATGATATCTGGACCACCTTTGAAGGACTCTTTGGAAAGCATGATGAGATGTGAGGTTATATGCTTGAGGTAGAGTTGAATACCTTATACCCTAAAAGTTTTGATAATATACAAGATTTTTTTACTAAATTTAAATCTTTTTTATTGAGCTTGGGTGAATGTGGTATTGATAAGTCTACACAAGAGAAACAACTTATTCTAACAATATTGGCCAAGCTAGGACTAGAATACGTTGTATATGTCTCCAATTTCCATTCTGGAGAATGTCTTTTTGGAACAAATTGGAAAATGCCTATGTTGGCTCGGTTCATTGAGTATCTTGAAAAAGAGGAGACAAAACTCATACAGATGGACCTCATGAAATATCACAAAGCACATGCACCATGCATTATGGAAAAGGGTCATCCAAACAGAATGGGAAGGAGGGATATTTCAAACCCTTCAACAATTCTTTAGGTTCCAAAGACTCTTCAGATTCCAAGAAGAAGAAGAAGGGATAGGAGTGCATTTACTGCAATAAAACGAATCTTGAAGAATCCACATGCATGAAGAAACAGATCAATCTTATGGCACAAGAACCTCAGTAGAACAACCTTGGAAACTTAATCTTAGAGGGAGTGAAGAAGCAAAAGAAAGAATATCCTTCTCCTAAGAAAGGTAATCATCATGGTTTGGTTGCAATTAATTCCTCATATGATTCATGGATTATAGATTCTGGTGCATCCCTGGCAGCGAAAGAGGAAGTTTTCTCTTCCTTGAGTCCATGCTCAAGACCTCCTATTCTCATGGGGGATCATACTCCAGTAGTAGTAGTAGGAGAAGGGAGAGTGGAACTCCACAATGGCATTTTTGAGAATGTTTTACATGTTCCAAAGATTTTTGTGAATCTTCTCTCAGTTTATCAGATTGCTCAGAAAGGTAAAAAGGTTGAATTTACATCAGATTCAGTTTCATTAATTGACATGCATGACAATTCCATCATTGCAATTGGTGAGGTGGATCACAAGTCAAGGTTGTATAAATTCACTAAGTTTTCTGACGATGACTCCTCTATTCTACTTACACATAAGGAGAGTACTTTGCATGAACCTCTAGTGCAACATGCATATACTCTTGTTCTTCCATCAATTTCATACATCATAGATGATTCCATACACTCAGATTATGTACATGGAAATAAGCAAGTAGTACATCCAGATAAGAAGCCAGTGTCGAAGCTTCAATAGATGCCCAAGAAGGCACATACCACACTTCAGGTAGCAGACAACCTTGCAGGGAATCAATTGGATTCGAGGATGACTCCATCTCATCATGAGGATCCTTCTCATGTACTTTCAACTTCATAACTTGCGATGCCCATGCATTTCTATATGGTTCAATATACAGATCCACATAACTACAATAGGTTTTTGGGAAATCCATTATGGAAAGTAGCCATGCAAAAGGAGTATGACTCACTCCTACAAAACCAGACTTGGAATCTGGTTCCACTTCCACCATAAAGGAATAATTTCAGGTGCAGATGTGTCCATAGGATCAAGAGGTACAAGGCTAGACAAGTTGCCAAAGGACTTCATCAAATCCATAAATATTTCTACATCTTCAAGAAGAATTTCAGAGAGAATAAGTTTCAAAGTTTGCGGTATTGCCTTGCAGTGAAGAACACAGTTTCCTAATAACTGTCGTTTTCTTCTTTTGATACATTATCTTTTGAGTGGGGGTTTCGTTCCCATGTGGTTTTCCCTCTTTCTTCATTTTTATTCAGTGTTCATTAGTTGCATTGTACATGAGTACCTAAAATGGCCTAGTAGCCGAGACTCATTTTTTACTCTATAGTAATGATCAGGGGCAGTGTTGGAGAAATTTCTATTTTCGACACACTAGTTCAATAGGAGTTAACTAACTAGTTCTATTTAGACTTTCTATTTTTACCATCACTATTATGCATGCATGCATTCCTAAGGAAAACTAACTTCTTGATTGCTTTTCTTAATTATGGAATTTTTTTCCCTATATATGAGTGTATTCCACTCATTCATTGTATCATATTGATCATGATCTATGTATCAATCATCAGCTCATTGGAGTAGTGTGAATATATTTTCTCATTATTCCATATTGAATATATCTTCCTTTCTTGATAAGATTTGTTTTTACTTGGTTTAGCTAGATCTCTTGTGTAGGTTTCCATGAAACACTGACAATAAATTAACTTTCATTGTCTCAACGACTGAAATATTAAAAGGGTATCATCGCCACACCATTTCATTTATGACTGATCAAATTTTAAAGGGGAAATGATCCGTTAATGTTCTGGAAAATAGAAACTCGATTTAGGCACAACGAAGAGGCAAGGTAACTGACTAATTGCATATGTATATATATCCATGTAATTATGATTTTGAGCACAAATAGAGAGAAAATTGATACTGAAATTTTGAGAGTGTTAATAGGGGATTTAATACTTTGTTCTTGTTTGAATCTTAGTTTGGAAACTCATGTTAATATTCAGATTTATTATACAGGAAAGATTCAGTGAAGTTATTTTCCTGTTGGAATATGAGTTTTTAGTCTATTGTTATAACTCCCTTGTTTATCCTATAACTCTATTTTGTTGTAATAGCCTTTTACTCTCTGTTGAAACACATGTTGAAAAGGTTTTTGTAGAACATAGTATCAATCTTTGTTTATGATGTAGGAGTGGTTCACTTAAGTTTTTTTTGTAATGGCTCTCTATTGTTTGTTGAAACACGTGCCAAAACAAGTGATGAAACACATGTTGAAACAATTGTTGAAACACTTGGTTGTAGCTTACGGGTGTTGTAACAAAGTGTTGAAACTTGCGTAGTAATTGTTCACTTTTTTCTGAAGCACTCCCCTGCTTCCTTCAATCTCAAAGCCATCCCGTGAAACCTGGAATTGATGACAAAACTTTCTAGCATTGTTTCTACAAGATACTTAGTTTTGTTAGTACCTACATCATTTAGGGTTTTCCAATTCCTTTGTTATGTTAATCACTACACTAGATAAAAATGTTGACTTACTTTTTCTATAGACTTCTTTTGATTCCTTCATTTTCTCTAATGAGTGTCGTTGTTGTTTGCTCGAGTAGATATTTACAGATATTTGATGGAGGATCATGCTAGTTAGATTCAAACTTGTAGGAGGTAGAGAGTGAACCCATGACTCCATGCAGCTTGTTGACTGTCCTACCACCGCCCTTCCCAAAAACTTGCCAAGAATGTGCAAATCATTGTGAGTTTTTGATTTCCAATACGAATTATACATCTCAATGAAAATGTTTTCATCATACTCTAGTGACTGTTCTCCAAATCAATTCCGAGCACCAACATCATACAGAGGGTTGAACTCACCATCCACTAGATCACTGAGGAAAACCCTAAAATTTTACAGATTCAACATCATTTTCACATACGCATATCTAATATTAGCAAGGTAAACCATGGGTTCAAACCATATCCTTAATTTGATCTTGGGGGGAAGCATGAATCTCTATATCCTTATTCTCTTTCAACTACTTCCCATCTTGGCTATTTATAAGAAGCGATGCTTGGTGGATCCATAAACTCTCTCATATTTTCCCCTCCTCTCCAACAAAACCTCTAAGACACTCCATGCTTTTAGTGTACTTCCTAAGTAATATCTATATCATATTGTTCCTAAATATAATAATACCTAGCGAAAGAATTGGGTCCACAAATTGTACAAAAGAAATGGTACCCATAAACGAGTTGATCCTTGTAGATTCCTAGGTCTCAAAGGGAATATTAAACTGCATCGACATCAGATGTGGGAATGAATCACATGAGACCATACACCATGTTGGTTTTTATGTCAACCAAGAACTTCACCGACACTACTCTACACAATATTTATGGACTCATGCACAAATTTCCCATGAAATCGGCACCATGGAAACATGTTCTGCATGGTTGTGGATATTAGTAAACCCTAGAGTTTATATCTGACATATGCACCATCCCCCTTGTGCTCATCATTTCTCTAAAAAATGTTGCAATATCTGCTACCTGTCATGGATGCGATATAGGGAATTAATGATGTGTTGGGACTTTGAATTACATTTGTTTCTCATTGACCTCCTAATAATTCCATTTTATCCAAATCCCTTTCTTATAATTTTGATTTCCCCAATTAATTGAAACATATATTTCTATTTCTCTCCATTTCTATTGGCTATGGAGTTTAAGGTATTATTGTTGGTCCAACGACATAGCTCTTGGGGTTGGGGCTGAGTATGTGTTATTCTATTATATTCTTCTTCAATATTTGGTAATACGATAGGTAATAAATTGTACTATTGATTTCATTACTGCTTCCATGAAATTTCATGTTCTCACTGTGCCATGATGTTACCTCTCTACACCTCCTCACATTTCATACATCCATTACACCACGATGTTACCTCTCTACCTTGGTAGCATTGTTCTGAACTATGTTTTAAGCCATTCATGGTATGTTTGTCTCTACACACTTGCGATTGTGTTTTTCTCTACACATTTTTTCTAAATGTTGTCCAGTCCATCATTCCAACTTCTCCATTTCGAGATTTAGTTTATTTTACAGGTTTTGATCTCCATTACAAAGCTAAGTCTGTCATCAAAATTTTATCTATTTCTTTTTAGTTTGCATGAGGTGCTACATATGATCTTCCCTCGAAAAATTTCTTCATCAACGATAAATTTACAAGTGAGTTAGTTTGTCTTTCTTTCAAATCTATCGGGTTTGCAGGTGCAACATCAATATTTGGAAATATTTAGCAGTATAATTTCCACATTTTCTATGATCTAGATCAAAGAAACCTCTATTTTTGTCCCACTAGTTGTGATTCTCTCTAGACTCCATTAAATCTTGACAAAGGTTATCTTTAAAAATCTTGATTTTCATCCATGTTACATTGTTAAAGGTATATGAGAGAATGAAGAAATAGAGAAGAAGGTATGGGAGATGTTAGACAAAGGGTTTTTGAAGGAGAGTTTGAGTCCAAGTGTTGTACTAATAGTTCTCATCCCAAAGAAGGATGGTGGATGGCTCATGTGCACTAGATCCAGAGAAAGAAACAAAATTACCATAAGGGACAAATTTACATTTCCTCGCATAGATGATTTTATGGATTGTTTGAGTGGTTCAAAATGTTTTTCAAAGATTGACTTAAAGAGTGGATACCCTCAAATAAAGATAAGATAAGGGGATGAATGGAAGACTGCCTTGAAGACTAATAGTGGACTATATGAATGGTTGGTGATGCCTTTTGGACTGACAAATGCTCCTAGTACATTTATAATATTAATGAATGAGGCATTAAAGGAGTTTATTGGAAAGTTTGTGATAGTCTATCTAGATAAAATTCTTATCTATACCTAGACAAAAGAGGAGCATTTAAGGCATATCAAGATGGTTTTGAGTACCCTGCAGAAGGAAAAATTGCTGATAAATTTGAAGATATGCATTTTATGAAGATGGAGCTGATGTGCTTGTGGTTTGTCGTATATTAATAAGGTTTGAACATGGACCCATAAACGTTTCAAGCAATTCTGAATTGGCCAACCCCAAGAAACACATTTGAGGTAAGAAGTTTCCATGGACTTGCAAGTTTTTATAGAAATTTCATTCGAATTTTCACTCAAATATGTGCACCTATTATAAATACTATCAAGGAATGAAAAAAACCATTTAAGTGGACTAAAGCAACTGATATAAATTTCAAATTATTGAAGAAAAAGATGTCTGAAAATCATGTGTTATCTTTTCCAATATTTAACAAATTCTTTCAAGTTGATACTCATGTTAATAGGACTGAAATAGGAGCTATATTAAGTCAAGAGAAAAGACCAGTTGCATATTTTAGTGAGAAATTAAATGAATCAAGACATAAATATTCCTCTTATGACAAGGAATTTTATGAACTTGTTCAATCACTTAAGCAGTGGTGGCATTACCTCATTCCCAAATAATTTTTCTTGTACAGTGACAATCATGCATTACAATTCATAAGTAGCTAGACAAAACTAAATAAAAAACATGCTAAGTGGGTTGAGTTTCTACAGAATTTTACATTTGTAATTAAGGACACTAGTGGGAAGGAAAATAAATGTGTTTATGCATTAAGTAGAATTAATTTTCTTTTGCAAGAATTTAAAGTCACACTTTAGGATTTGATTGTTTAAAATAAATGTATCAATACGATGTAGATTTTGAGGATGCCTATGCATCTTGTGAAAATCCAGTTATTGGTAACATAAGTTAGTGGTTAGACTACATGCTACAGGAAGGATTGTTATTCAAGAACAACAAATTGTGCATACCAAAGTGTTCAATGAGGGAAAATTTGATCAAAGAAAATCACAATGGATGATTGTCAAAACATTTTGGACAAGATAAAACCTTTTCTCAAGTGAATTTTTTTTACTATTGGCTAGGTATGCAAAATCAAGTGAAGAAGTTTGTGGAGAAGTGTAGAATTTGTCAGAATGATAAAGAGAGGAGTCAAAATATAGGGTTGGATCAACCACTACCCATTCCAAGAGGGCCATGGGATGAAATCAGTATGAACTTATTTTTGGGATTTCCAAGAACACAACGAGGTAATGATTCAATCTATGTTGTGCTCGATAGATTTTTTAAAATGGCTCATTTAGTTGCTTGTACAAAGACTAGTGATGCGACAAATGTTGCAAATTTGTTCTTTAAAGAGGTTGTAAGGTTGCACGATTTACCCAAAAGTATAGTTTCTGACAGAGACACTAGATTTGTGGGACCCTTTTGGAGAACTTTATGGAAAAATATTGGTATTAATATTAGTTGTATTCATCCTATCATCCATTTACTGATGGAAAAACCGATGTAGTAAATAGAAGTCCGGGAAATATTTTGAGAAGTATTGTGAATGAGAACCCTAAGAAATGGGATCAAATGATTTGTCGAGATGAGTTTGCATATAATGAATCACCAATTAGAAGTACAACGATGATTCCATTCTATATTTTATATGAATTACATCCCAGGGGAGTGTATGAGTTGAGGAATTTGGGAAAATAAGAATTGAGAAGTGTCGATGGTGAGGATTTTGCAATAAGTATACAAGAGTTGCAGGAAAGGGTCAAACAAAAATTGCAAGACAACAACAAAAAGTACACACAACGAGTAGATATGAAGAGAAGGCCGATGATTTTTGAAGATGGTGATTTGGTCATGGCGTATTTGACTAAAGAGAGGTTTCCTGTAGGGAATTATAATAAGCTAAAGATTAAAAATATTGGGCCATGTAAAATTTTAAGGAAATTTTCTTGTAATGCATATGAAATAGAACTTCCAAGTGGTGTTGGAATTTCTCCAATATTTAATATTGCAGATTTGTATCCCTTCAAGGAGATAGAGGATATTTCATCATATGAACCTATAAGTGATAAAGACGAGAATGTGGAATGGAAAGAACAACTACCTAACAGAGATGTTAAGGAATACCAAAGGAAAATAATATTTCCAATACTTGGTAAAATGGAAAGGTAGAACAACAAAAGATACTACTTGGATGATAATTGCAGAGATTTCTGAGTATGGTGCAAATCTTGAGACTTGATGAATAGTTATCTTCTTCCCCAAGAGTTTGATGCAGGAGCATGTGATAGTAAATCTCAAAATTGACCTCTAGGGTCAAAGACATTTACAAAGGGAGTTGGTTCCCTAATTTATTTTATTATTGTTGTAATAATTATGAAATTTCTCTAGTAGACATTTTCGTTGAGTTTATTTGTTGAGTGTCAAATTATTGTCACAAGTGTTAAGTATATTGCTAAATATCAGGAGGAAATCTTTACTTTAGTCAATTGTTTATATAACTCGGGATTTTTTTGTCTCTGATCTATCTTAGGGAGAAAGATATATTTTATATTTTGTAAGAATCACAGTTTAGAAAGTGTGTGATATCGAATATGTAAAAGTTTGGATCGCACATGTCCAAGAGACTAAGAATTCTTGTCTAAAATTATTCCTTCATTGATATTAAGAAAGAAGTGAGCGCATGATTTTTTCACACCGTACATTTACATTTTTTCTCACTATGTGTTTGAATCGTGTCCCTTTGTGTGTTGAAATTATTAAACTACATGTATAATTTGTCTTGGTAGAGTGACGAGATTCTATGATTGGAGGAACGACTATCACAACTAATTCCATCCAAGTTTAAAACTATGTTTAAAAGAATGTTTGTTGAGTATTTGTCTTCACAAGAATATACACTCACGATTTGGCATAGTAAACCATAAGATAAAAGTCTGGGACAAGTCTATATCGTCATTGAATTACACATGGAAAGTATTATGCGACACACTAGTATTGTGTGTTGAGTTTAGTGCAAAACTATCTATGACATATTTCATAAATATTGTTGATCTATACTTCTACACAAAGATATATATGCATAATGATGTTACATGCAGAGTTTTATATGACAGATCATAATTTAGCATTGTAGAAATAGACCATTTGAGTCCTTACTTGTGTTGATCCTATGCCAGACAAGTAGTCTAAATATTGAATATGACAGAGTGTTGAAAACTCTATGATTGTGGGTTGAAGGTGGGATTTTCTCATCAATTACACAGAAAA
This sequence comes from Picea abies, assembly GCA_900067695.1. Taxonomy (NCBI): domain Eukaryota; kingdom Viridiplantae; phylum Streptophyta; class Pinopsida; order Pinales; family Pinaceae; genus Picea; species Picea abies. Next base: position 21,322 of record CBVK0100097820.1, read on the forward strand.
TAGATCTCCCTCAAGACAGTGAATTCTTTTTCAAGAGAAGGTAGGTAGAAAAATAGGTTTGGGATTGATTCTTGAAGATGAATAGCATGAAGACATAATGGTCGAAGGGGAAAACATGATGCCTATTCAAAAGGAGGTATTGAAATATAAGTTAATCATGCTACAAAAGTATATTACAGGTGAAGATTGTTTTATCCTAACGTTTCTTTACCATATCAATATATAACTGCATTTTAATGGACAAGTCTTAACCTTCCTTACTTTTCATAAAAATCATTGACCAAAATAATGGCCAAAACACAAAGGAAAGTGTACACTGGAATGGAATTTACATCACCACAATCTTCTGAAACTATTAATTTTGGAGGAACTCGGGAAGAAAAATGACCCAAGGGAGGATTTCATAGCCCAAAACCAATTTGGGGAAGCTCAAGAAGAAAAAATGGAACTTGATCCTGAGGGTAAAGGGAAATAATATGAATAGGTTGAAGAGAATATTGAAGCATATGAAGATAAGTATGAGGAATATGAGAAAGAACATAAAGAGGTCGAGGAACTTGAGGAATAAAAAGGGGAGTCGGGTACAAATGAAGATGACCTTGAGCTTGAGGTAGAGGATGAATAGCTTCAGGTCATATCAAGATTAAAGAATCCAAGAGCTCCAAGAAATAAGGGAGTCTTAGTGACACCTATTCCATCAAGGATGACCAGGAGTCAGGCCGTGAGAGTTGATGGACAGTCAAGTCAACCTCATAAAACCATAGGGAATGAGGTAATATTTGATACCCCTCCCAAGAAAAAGTGTTCAAAAACTCTTGATGAAAAAAAAATTGTGCATGAGTAGTCTATAGAGCATAAAAAATTGCATGGTGAGACCAAAATTGTGAATATCATTGAGGAAAGCCAATCAGGTAGTCTACCCACCAATGAAAGTGTATGAGAAAAATTGACGGATAAATTAATTGGTATTGACATCTTATCATGAAAGGGAAAGAGGATTGGTATATTAAAGAGAAAATTCATGGAGATGTCAGTTGTAGAAGAGTTCGTTAAAAATGAGAGCTTAGTATTGAAAGAATCTAGTGTCAGGTTCCAAGAGGAAATTTCTCGTACAGGGAGGTACCAAGGAGGTACCAATGATGGTACATGGAGCCTCAAAATATTCACCTATAGAATAAAAGGCTCAGGGATAGACTTGAATGGTTAAATGTAGCTTATCATGTGACCATTCAGGCCTAACATAGAACTCATAATGTATCAATAGTTTTGGAAATCATTTTTGGAGGGTGATTAAAGGACCAGTTTTACATGAGGGCTTGCAAATCCTCAAGCATGGGGGAGATGTAGGGTCCTAGTTTTGACATGTTTTGGTACAATATAAATGACCTAATCTTGTTATTTACCTTTCCATTTTCCACCTTATTACCCTATAATGATATATATTTCACCATTTTGTCTCCAAAATTCAGTCTTGGTTCAAAGGTAATCATTTAATCCTAAGTATTTCATTTTTCCTTGGTTAATGAATGAAATATGTTAATTAATCAAGCTAATGATATTACAAGAACATTATTGTACTCTATTGAACGATTTCTGTAGTTTTTTTTATGGTTAATATATTTTCCACCAATTCCATCCAATTGAGAGATAAGGGTTCTAGAGAAAATAGAGTACCCATGGATATCCACTATCCAAATTGGATACACTCGAAATGTAGAAGCGCTATTGGTGGTCAACAATCATATATATTCCTATAGCACATACGAGATGGTTATGATTTTATGCCTTCGGTCATGAAATCGTAACATATTTACTTATATGAGATCTATTGGTTCAATTAGTTTGTCTGAAACTAAAAATCTAATGTTTAGGCTATCTTTAGTGGATTACATAGGATTATAAGTTAAGGGTCATTTGTATTTAATTTGAATTTCTTGTATAAATATCAAAGGAAATCAATCCCAAACATAATATTTTATAGATTGATATAGCCTCAAAGAGGCATATTGCACTATGGTCAAGAACCCATGTACTATGTTTCTTTCTGAATATAAATATTAGTTTATGCATCATTAATTGTTGAGTTTCTGATTTTATAAGTGATTAGCAGAGATACTTATGAGATAAGGTAGGCCCCCTTTAGCATCAGAAGTATCGACCTAGTTGATTTATTTATTTGTTGCATTAGATTAATTGTAATTATGCTATTGTAATCAAGTATTTCAGTTCAATTCATGTAAGTAGTTTCATGGAGTCTTGTAGTGAGGTTTAGTTTATTGATGTTGCAATTCCATGTGTGTTGTAGCTCAACTAATCATGTGATTCTATGGATAAGAACTGCCTAGAGATGTAGATCATTTTAATTAACCATTTCTACTCTTCATTGATTGACAAGATTCCCATAATAATTAGGTTGATCACATGTATTAGTGTTTTTTATATGCTTCTCTTGTTTTAGGATTAATGGTTGTCAATATGACTAACAAGGTGGATCCAACAAAGTAATATTGGGTATAAAAGAATATATCCAATCTGCAATTTTATCTTAGCATGTCCATTATCATATCAACAATTAGATTGGATTTATTTCATAGTTTATTTGCATGACATGTCCTTAATATTGTTATTCATATATTTTTCCTAGTGCTTCATAATCCTACAAACATAGACTCAATAATTAATGTATTGAATCAGTGTTATATAATTCACCCAACAATTGTTTTCAATGAACCCTCTATTTTTTTCCTTGAGTGTATGTGATCCTAATTATTTAATATATCTAAGAGGGTGGGTGTGGAAAGTCACATCCCTTATTTATTGAGAACATGCGGCTAAAGTGCAGTCAACATTGGGGAGCGTGCGGGTCAACTTGCTTGGGGAAAAAGGGGAATTCATATGGAAAAGGGGGGAGATTTTTTACATATAGTTTTTGGATAGAAAGGGACATGAGAGAATGGAATATTAAAGGAAACCATAGTGCACATGTGTGGTAGTTATTTTCTAGCTATAGAGTGCATGAAGAATCAATTTGTTAGGCCTATAGAGTGAGACTATGTGAAAGAAATTACACTACCAATAGTGATATTGTTGTTGTGCATTTTTTCTTGCAGTTGACATCCATGGAGTCTCCAACAAGAGAGATTATTGACCTGTGGTAGAGACTTCAAGTGAGGTGGGAATGATTGAGATATTGTGTGTAGTGAACTGGGATGCCATTCCTTGGGTTGCAAAAGTTGAGAGGAAGAGAGATGGAGGATTGAGATAGCTATAGGAAAAATTAGTTGGTTGTGGGAACATTTGGGTTGTGAGTGGAAAATGAAGAGTCACCCTCTCTTGTTGATTCATTGACTTGTTATTTATATTTGGAGCAACAAGTCTATGTTTGGGTGGAGAGTCTATTTTTTGGAGCTGGTTGCACAATTGTTACTGAAAGATAAGTGTTGTATCTTTGTGTGTTACTTTTATTTATGATTTATTTTTCTATGTAGTACTTTGTGTTTACTCTGAGTATAATTGTGTGACCAAACCCTGAAATGCCAAAATGTGTGACCGGAGTCCCACTCCAAAAATATGTCACGTTTCATGACTCTGCGATGCAAGGCTGCAACAATTCTTGCCCCTTCGAACTCTCGGTATTTGAAATACCAAAGTATCAAAGCCTTGTTGGCAGCCAATTCATATTTTTCTACTATCCTTATAAGCTGCCTACACCAGTGTTTTTCAAACCTTAATTTTTCATCGCAATTCTCAAATAAAACGACACTTTTATTTTTTGCACTATTTTCACACTTACCTTCATTCTTGTTTTCACGACTGCAAGCATGAAAACTTAGTTTTCAAAGTCGCATTAAAATAGTCACTGAATTGTCGTTATCTTATCGATATGCCCATTGTGTTTACATTTTACTTATCATTATACAGTTGGAAAGACCTTTTGATCTGTACTCATTTGACATTCTTTGATTGATTATGGAATTTCGTTTCATGAGTGATTGAGTTTGTGATGTAGTGGTGATTGGATTTACATGTTATTTAATTAATTCACTTGGCACATTGGTTATATAAAAAAGCATTGGAGTTAAGGTTAAACCCTTGGTATGAATCGTTTCATACAACACTTGGTATTGGTTTCGATTCATTTGTTTGGTTTTAAAACTATGGTATAACTATTGCTCGCACGAATGATTAATCCACTTATCATTGATTTCATTGGTTGATTGAATGGCATAATTGTTAACACATATGCATAGTCATTTGAATAGTTATAAGCGCCGGTGGTTGTACTATGGATATGACTGTTGTGCATGGGCCAAAATAGCTCCACCACCTTCGCACGATATGTCATTAATGTCTTTCCCCCTATCCCTATTTCACCTCTGCTAGTTTCGGGTAAGCCTGTGAGCATTCTACCCTTGCGTATGTTGTGATTCAAACCCTAAATCGTTCACATTGATCACCATGTGCTCCTGTCTATGCCACTGGTGGTGCGAATAGAGCCGAACGAGATTCAATCCATGCTACTGTTTGATAATGCCCGTAAGGATTTAGAGGATAGTGGTTGGCTCACATTTGTACATAGGTTCGAGAGTTTCAATCTATTTGTTGCACAACAATTCAAACTTACCTTTGATGGGTGTAGGGCTAAACTAGGTGACATTCATCTTGAGTTGAATGAAGAGTTCATAAGCTCTGCCACAGGATTGGCAGCCACGGACCAACGATGGTTTAAAAACTCTAAAGTCAATGAGGTGCCGTGGCCTTTTCTATTCGTATCACGTAAAGTCACATCCTATGACAAAGGTATGCCTATTTCCATGCTTAAACCTAGGTGGCACGAGATTTTGACAATGGTTAAACAATTTTTGACCAGTGAGGGTCGATATGGATTGGTTTTTCTTTATCACCTTCGACTATTAATGAATTTCATGGGTTATCCATTGAACATGCCATTTTATTTCTAGTGTAGTCTTTAAAAAATGGCTAAGAGGTTCAAATGCGAGAAGGTTGACAGTAGCTTGTTTCACCATGGCTTGATTAGAATCATCGTCGTTCATCATTTAAACCTCCATGGCGATAATTGGCAAGCTTTTCTGTCTAGAAATTTCTTTTTTGATTGAGAGTTTATCGAAATCGACAAGTCTGTGGTCATTGAGACTAAGGTCGGGCCACCCGTGCCTTTTCATGCCCTTCTACCCTCTCCCAAACCCTCGGTCTACCCTGATATCGACCTACCCAACATCATAATAGACAAGGCTGAGGCTGTAAAAAATCATGTGAGCAAGAAAGTCAAGGGTAACCCTATTGTCGATGGAAAAGGTAAAAAGAATGCTCAATTGATATTGAAACTTGCCTGGAATAAACCTAAACCTAGTGTTGATCAAAATCCCATAGTCCTCAGTGAAGACTCGGACTCTGATATTGAGCGCTTACTGGCTGGAGAGTACCCTTACTCCCATGGCCTATGCTATGAGCCACCCTATGACTTTGTTTTTAATTTACCCCCTTGCCTAAAGAACAATCCTAGCTACCCATGGATCAAGCTACCTAATGAAACCCTTGGTGATCTGAACAAACCCTCGACTGTTGTTTTGAAGCCCGAATAGACATCATGTAACCAATGTAATGTGTGGCTGGAGCACTACGATACTGACGTTCCCTTATTACAGTCGAAAATCAAATCATTGGAAAACCAAGTTACAGTGTTGACAAGAGAAAGGGACAAGCTTCAAGCTAATGACAAGAAGCAGAAAACCACTGGTTTGATCGTATTTAGGAATGTCGAATTGTTAACAACCTTCATCAATTCCAAACTATCATAATCGAAGCCATTTCATATTGTCCAGGTATGATTTTCAATTTTAATTTCGTTTCAGGAGTGGCTTGAATTAATATAATGAATTGATTTTTGGGTTACGGTTAGTCCTGTTCATTATTTGAAATATTTTTTTCGTAGTTTGATTATCAAAAATGGTTATGCTATGAATCATGTACAGTACATTTATTTTGCTAAAATTAAATGAACATATGATTTGTTTATGCGATTTTGTCATTCCCAGTTTAGTATAAGCAATTCATTGGTTTTGATTCGGTTTGGCTTGTTTGTGAATCAATTCTATTTGATAGTCGATCTGGTTTGATTTTAATTAGTTTCGTTCGCTCCTATTAAACTCAAAATGACTCTGTTCTGCATCGAATCATTATTCTCGTTTGGATTTTGATTATCTTTGACCTATGCAAAAGATCTACTTACTATAATCGTGTATTTGTAACGATAGTATTTGACCCAAACTGTTTCGATTCGTTTTGATTCGATTGATGTGTGTTTTGAGTGAACACTATTGTTTGTATGAGTTGGATTGGTATCAAAAAATCGATTTGATGCTGCTCTGTTGATTTTGATTTTCAAAAAAGATTTTGTTAAGTTCAGATCGACATATTTTATCTCTATTGAATTCATATGAAAAAACTCGGCTAATAGTTCACTTTGAAATTGATTCAAGTGATGATTTCGTTGAATGCCAATCAATTTTGTCTACCCCCAATTGGCAATAACGAATGTTTGAAAAATCCCACATATCCTATTACGATTTCATCTGTGACAATTTACATACCAGTTTTGATTTGATTTGCTAATAGCCTGGGTCGTTTGTATATGTTTAACACAATTATATCAATTTGAAAACGATCCTATTGGTTTCGTTTGGATACGACAATGATCTTGTGGATAGCTGAAGCAAATATTTGTGTTGATTTCAATTGGTTATGAAAACAATTTCATTACTGTTCGGTTATCCAATACGATTCTGTATACCCGAATTGGTGATAACGAATTAAACAGAAGTGCATCCATCTCTGCTATCATTTGATTTAGTTTGTTCAATTTGCATACAAGTGTCGATTTGATTGATGCTTTTAGCAATCAAATATTTTTATAGTTTGAATATATTTTTTAACATTCGAATTGATTTTTAATACGATTCTGTGTTTGATTTAGACCAGCTACAGAATTGCAAGATTCTGTAGCTAGTCTTTAGAATTAGATTTTTATCAATTTTATCAACAAAATATCCTCTTAACTTGTCCATTTTTGTCCTCTTTCAGGTACATTCGAATTGCAATAATCAATTGGGCATGCTGTGGCAGTCTAGGAGATATTTGTGTGATATAGTTTTTATTTTAGGTTGTTAGTTTAGTTAGACTTGGGATATCATCCTAGATTTTTTGTAAATTGTTTTGATGATTCCGACATGGATGTTTTACCCTGTGGGAGGTCTTTAAATACTTGTTATTTTTTGTAATAAGCATCATCATCCTCACTGTGGGAGGACCAGACTATGGATTTATGATTCAGACTGAGATGAAAGTTGATGTCTTGTAAAATCTTTCACTTTCAATATATCAAACATTTGTTTCAAGTTTTTGCATATCAGTTGGCAATTAATTATCGACTACTTTAGCTATCATAATTCTTTGTATGCTGATGTGATTTGATTTATATACTATATGTATCTGATCTCTCCTATTTTTAAAGTACAACAATTACTTTGTTTCAGTTAATGAATGACATATTTCTCTTCTTTGTTAATTGAATCATTTTGTATAGACCTTTGCATGCAGATTTATCTAACTGTGAAGATTTGTAAATCATAAGATTGTTGTAACTTTTATGTCTTATTTGTTCTGTTATCGATATTCAAAAGAGCACTACTGCTTACTATTTACTAGAGGCTGGTAGAGGATTGATGCGGGTTTCCTCCCACCAAACAGCTGAAGCGACCATCTTACACAGGACAAACTTGAAGCGTTACTTCAGGTCAGTTTGTTATTTAGTATTTAATAGTTAATTAGTTAGTATAATATAAGTAGTTTAGATAAATATATTAGTTTAGATTTGTAGTTAGAGTAATTAGTTTAGTTTCTTAGTTTAGATACATTTCAGTTTATTTCTTTTTCATAAAATTATAAAAATAAAAAAAATTAGTCTCACTGTCTTAGGACAGATTACCAATGAGTTTTGCAGGTTTTCATTTAAATCTGTAATTTGTAAATATTGTACATTTGTGAATAAGATTTATTTCTTTTAGTAGTTAGATGTTTAAATTCGTAGAGTTATTATAGTATTAGATAGTAGATTGTATACATAATAGTTATATTAGTTTATTAGTTTGTTTTAATTGTTATTTTTCATTTAGATTAGTTAATTTAGAGTAGTTTTCTTTTTGTTTTCTTAGGACCTTGGATCAGCCAATGGAGCCGCTAAACCCATCATGGTGGGTTATCCCAAATGGCTTGGGTTATTTAGAAAACCCTGGACCAGATCCACTCTTCCAGTTGACAGATGGTCAATTTCACCCGTCAACAAATGGCTCTAGAAGGAGGGCCTGAAATTAATTAATGGCATGAGGTGGTCGTAAGACTCCTGCACAACCTAATCGCTCACCTATAGTGACAAGAAGTCATTCAAATGATAATATTCCCCCTCAAACAACAACCACATCAATCAACGATCCACGGGTCACAGTTGAACCAATAACCCCAAATCCTACAGGTGGTGACATACAAGAGATTGTCCATCAATCTCTCATAAGAACTCATATTGCCTTAGCCCGTTCGAGGCAACCAAACCATCCATTGGACCAACCTTTAGATTTCTTTGATATCGGGGAACAACTCGGAGGCACTAACCTCACTGCCAACCCTACAGATCCAATCCTCACTCCTGCTGCAAGGGGATCTGGAATACCTCCTTCACCACCTCCATCATCTTCTTCCTCTTCTGGAGGAGATTACTCTGACGAAGGTAGTTCCCCTTCTCAGCCTTCCACACCCACTACACCAATGGCCAACCAGAAAAATCCTGCTAGACCTTAGCTCGACCAGGATGCCATAGTTGTACCTGGAGCTCATCATCCCTTACCTAAACATCTAGAGAAATGGCTCCCCAAATTTGACCCTGACTCAAAACAGATCGCTGAAGATCACATTAAAAAGTTTATGTTAGCCATAAGACTCTACAATGTCGAGCATGAAGACGTAGTTTGTAGGTTGTTCCCCTATACTTTCGAGGGCAATACATTTACATGGTACTTTTCCCAACAACCCCATACCATCGTGTCTTGGGAAAAATTTGAGTCATGCTTTTTGGAAAAGTTCGGAGACGATAAGCCTCCGGAAGTCCTAGTCATGGATCTTTCTAAATTAAGAATGAACCCAAAAGAAAAATTTAAAGACTTTAATCAAAGATTATTAACACTTAAGAACTGAATCCCCACAGATTCCATGCCCACCAAGAATCTCATAATAGCATACTACACTAAAGCTTTGCATCAAAGTATAGCTATTTGGGTTAAACAATCTAAGAAAGCCACGTTGTTAGAATCCTTTGAGGAGGCTAGCCAGATTGAAAAAGACATACTTAGTCGTGAGATCGGAAGAGC
>CBVK0100097821.1:0-30752 GCA_900067695.1 Picea abies
TCGGTCTCGGCATTCCTGCTGAACCGCTCTTCCGATCTCACTCAACAAGGCTCACTTGAATGGAATTAGATAAATAAAACATTTTCTTTTATTTTACAATGGCATATGCAAAAAATGTGAAGCATGAAGCCAAATCCATTGAAAAAACACAATTCTGATAACCTAGATTATTAAATCCTCTCTTTTTGGCCTATCATTAACTTTTCCTAAAGTAAGCCTTGGACCTTCTATGGATCAAGCTAGCTCTCAAGGACCATTTTCCTCTTTTGGGGTGTCACAAGTGGTTTGGCTATTTAACTATTTGTTCCTCCACCATAGCCCCACACCTATTCCCAAGCTATTTCACTGTTTAGTTGCTCCGTGTGGGTTAAACCCCACCATTCATGAGCTGGATTCACTCTTCTTTTGGTAATTCTGTCCTCTCCCCTGGCTCCTTTTTCTTTTCCTTTCATGGGATGATTGTGGAAATTTCTGCTATCAAGGGTTTAATGCAAAACATAAATTTTACCTCTTAACTAGAGGTTTCTTGGATCTTAACCTTGTGAATTTTTCAGCGTTAGGGATGTTATGAAATATAGAACAAAACAACAGAAGAATATTATAATATTTCAATCCTTAACACCCCTATCTCCTAGGCAATCCAAGGCGAAAAGATAGAAAAATGTTCCGATAAGTTTCAACCCTTTAGAGTAATCTTATCATGCATAAACCTAATCTGAAACCCTTATTTACAACAGTAAATAACAGCAGTAAAACAACCCTTATCTTCTTCAATTACAATGTTAAATCACTCAACATAATTTCCTTTTACTTATGTCAAATCAACAAGACATATATAGCTGTACATTACAAACCATGAAGAACGTAGATGGCTAAAAATCAAATCTACAATATATACAAGTATTGGACAGCTGAAAACTTCATTAATATGCACAAGATGAAGTTGTTGTACATACCATAGCTTATCACAAGGCTAGTTCAATCCACTAACTCTCCAAAACCATAGCTAGGGAAAACAATGAAAACCCTAGCTCAACCAAGGAGCTTCAAAATGCATGAATCACTCAAACAAGTCCTCCAAGGCAAGACGTTTCCTTCTCTTCTCTTTCTTCTTTAAATACACCCTAGGGTTTCATCTCAAAACCCTAATCTCAATCCTTCAAGGGATGAAACCCTAACCCTAGACTTCAAGATTCTCCAAGAAGATCAAGAAACACTGACAACTCCAAGAGAGAGAGAGAGAGAGAGAGAGAGAGAGAGAGAGAGAGTTGATTTTGTAGCAATGGGAGGTATTCCCACTAGAGGGCAAGGTGTCAAGCATGTGGGAATCTCCGTTGGCACTAGTTCAGCCTTTTGTTTCAGTGAAATCGACCTAGGAATGAGGCTAAGGCCTCATGGGCAAGTTGATGGGTTTTGTGGGTTTGTGTTGGGGTTTCACACCCACAAAGAAGAATAAAATACTCTAATTAATTGTTGAGTTTAGAAGCGGTGCCTAAACTCACTCATTAGACTCCTATATAAGGAGAGGAAAGATTGTGACAAATCTTAGTGTGACATAGTGTGATGATGGAATTGGCATAAGTGAGTCTGCACTTGTCTTAAGGAGCTTGGTGACTTCAATAAGGGAATTTCTGCAACTATGGAAAATCTGGCCTAGGGCTAAGGGACTTTATATTTTCTGTTATAGACTGGGAAAGCACACCACACGTGTGGAGAAGAGAGGTAGCCGCAGAAGGGAAGAAACCGTGTGGGTGGTGCAGATCGTACGAAAGAGTTCGTGCGGGATTTCAGTACATGTATGTGGGTTGCAGTGGGAACAGTCGCGTATGTACGCGGGTTGCAGTGGGAATAGTCACATATGTATGCAGGTTCCAGGAAGGACAGTCGCGTACGCCCGTACATGATCTTTTCAGCACGAGCAGGTTCGTACATGCTGACGTCAACACTAGTACTGGTGATGTTAGTAGGTCGTATAGGTGGTCTGCAACATATTTGTAAGTTGGGATTTGTCTTGGGAAGTTTCCTGATTTTGTGGTTGTAGAGACTGGTTTTGTCCTCATATTTGGTGATTTTTGTAAGCTGTTGAGAGGGCTGGTTTTTCCCTCAGAATTTCTAAATTTGACAAGAGTTATAGAACATAAATTTTGTGTCTCATATGTGTTGATGATTCAAAACTGATCTTGTTGTTTCCATTACTATATTGTCAGTGAATAATTTCAGTGTAAAGTTGTTCAGTGATAACAACTAGGGTTTACTATTAGCTCACTAGGAAGAAATTTTCAGATTTGAAATTAGTCACATAGAGTTTTGCATGTGAAAATTGACAGTTATTTGTTGTAGCATGTTGTTTTTTTTACTCTAGAGGCCATATAGAGTCTCTTTGTTTATGTATGCTGGTTCAAATATGGATTGCACTTAGTCCTATTTTGGTTAAATGCACCCTTTTTATATGCATGAGAAAACTTTGCATATTTGTGTCCAATGGTTCATGAATATATGTATTTTTATTAAATTTGAATATTTTATTTATTTATTGGTTGTTCATTTTTTTTTGGTTTTGGTCTGGTTAGTAGTTTTAAGGGTCCATTGGTTTGGTGACCGGTTCAGTTACTAGTTTTTAGGGTTCATTGGTTTGATGATTGATCTGATTTTGATAACATTGTGCCTCGTATAGTAATCTCATGGGAATATGCACCAATGGTAGTTAGGCATCCTCCATAAGTGTGTCAAGCATAGATCAATGTGCATAAATATAAAACCAACTCCCAAATAATAGTACGACATTGAGGAATGTGACATGGGACCACGTTGAGCAAGCCATATAATATATAAAATGATCCATGAGAGGTGCACCCTAGGAAGATGTGCAAAGGTGGTTATGACCTCCAATTTGAATAATAAAACACTCCTCCCAAAGTTGAATGGCCTAGAAGAATGTGTCAAGGTGGTTAGATGCACATACACTAACACTATAACTCCTCCAAATAGATGCCAAAAATAGGATGAAGAGGTTAGGGCGCCATCTCTTGGGCTCTCAAGCTCATCTATCAAGAGAAATCTATAGAAACATGCGCAAAGAGGTGTTGAAACTTTGGCTTAAGCTGTTAACAGTGGTCAATATTCATTAGTGTTCTTTAACTTTTATTCATTAGAACTGTAGAATAAGGATCATTGAAAGAAAGACTTTCATAGTGTACTCAAGAATTTATCATGGGAAACCCTCTTGGGGAAGAAAACCCAGCAAAACATCTTCAGTATAGATTTTCCAACTAAGTACAATGTCAATACAGAACTCTCTCCAAGAGAGATAAGCCAAAATATCACATATACACCAGAAACCCTAGCTGTAGTATATATGCCTCAGACCTGCTGTCCCATACCCTCAGACCTGCCACCAAATTCTGCAACCAAGTAACCACGAACCTGCACTGGAAATGAGCTTGGACCTGCACCATGCTACACCTCAGAAAGAGCTTGGCCTTGCACTCATGAATTGACTTCCTCAGACCTCAGATAAAAGTGAGTAAGGGATAATCTATTGTGAGGTGCCTAGCCTCCTTTAAATAGGAGATGGACTTCCCAAAATAGGGCCGACTTGCACACATGTCACTTTCTAATTTGATGTTGCTGTTTTCCATGAATTAATAGAGTGGACTTGACAATTATAATTTTACTTTGTACTCTTAGGGTTTTGTTATCTGTCTTTTACAATACATCAATGGATCCGACTTTACATAAGTGCTTTTGCATTATTCTCTTAGGCTTTTCACTTGATCAAACACAATAAGAATATCTTCCGCAGCTGCTCAAACTTCAACACTCCCTCTCAGCAAGGAAGGTATTATTCTGGCACGATCTTCAACACTGCTTCTGCATGTCTACATACTTGACCATTGACTTGTTGGCATCACTGAATCTATACATCACAAGAAGTTTTGTAACCACACACAACATGCATCCAGGATAGCATCAACATCATCTCACTAGTGGGCACAACAGTCATGACAAGACTTTCTTCCATCTCACACAGAACTAGGCAACTAGTTCTCCCATAGAACCATCCAGCTCACACTGAATCAAGGTTCTCATGTAGAACTAGGTAACGGGTGACAAAGTCTCATATGGAGTCTAACCAATGCATACAGAATTGCGCTCTCAAATGAATAAGTCATCTTGGTTGGCACACTAGGATATTGGATTAAATCACTGGTAACACATGCCCTTCCCGAAGGATCTGCATGACGCCCTCCCCGAAGGATTTACGATTTACAAAAATAATGCGCACACACTATCCACCCAACTGTCTCACATCGCTGGGATTACGACCTCCCCGAAGGATTTGCATTAACACCTCCAACCCCACACACAGTTGGCCCTCCAGCCCTCCCCGAAGGATCTGCATTAACACCTCCAACCACACACATGGTTGGCCCTCTAGCTCTCCCCGAAGGATCCGCATACACTGACCTTGTGTGAGGTATTGCTGATTGGTGCCACAGTCAGTGCCTGAGCATGGCAACCTATTGTCCACACTATACCATGCTGCTACCTGGAGTTGCATCTATAACACATCACTCCCTCTCACAAGGGAAGTCCTTTCGGACCACTTCAAGCTTGTCCCTTAGGCACTCATACTTCACCCGTGACAGAGGCTTGGTCAACACACCTACTACCTTCTCATCTGTGGCCACATATTGGAGCCTCACTGCTCCCCTCTGCACCATATCTCTGATATAATGGTACCTGATCTCGATATGATTTGACTTGTCATGAAACACGGGGTTCTTGGACAACTTTATGCAACTCTGGTTATTACACCAGATACAAGTCACCTCTAACTCGAGATCAAACAATCCTGCAAGCAACTTCCGAAGCCACACTGCTTCGCTGCTAGCTGAGCATGTTGTTATATACTCTGCCTCAGCTATACTGAGCGTCACAGTAGAGTGCTTCCTTCCGAACCATGAGATCATAGCCGATCCCAAACTGAAACAACATCCATATGTACTCTTTCGGTCTGCAACACTACCAACCCAATCTGAATCTGCATAACCTTCATGATCCGAACCGTATTAGAGTCCATAGTCCACTGTACCCTTCAGGGACCTCAACAGATGTTTTGTCACAACCAAGTGAACATGTCTCGGCTCAACCATATATTGACTCGATGTGTTCACAACAAAACATATATCTGGCCTTGTGTTCGTCAAATACATCAACGAACCAGTCATCTGTTTATACATGGTGGTGTCCACTGTCTCTGAAATTGACTCAATAATTTCTCCCTCTGGAATTAGTACCGCCTCCCTCTGTGGGAGTGCCTCTACATACACTGGAGTTGATGTCATGTATGCTCCTGCTAAATCTCATGGCCTGACTCACATACTGGGACTGCTACACCTGCTCCCTCTGAGTCTCATAATATGTCTGCCTCCCTACATGAGCAAACTGGCTCCCTCTGAGTCTGCAAGATCCTTTGACTCTGATCTGGTGTTGTATCTCTTCAAGATATACTTGGTGACGGTACCAAGTTTAATATGAAAAACTGAGTTAGACTTTTACCAGGTTATGCTTCCTGTCAGGTGACCTTACTGTCCACTAACCAGGTCTTCTCTTCGGACACATACTACAAATGACATGCATAACACTATTGAGCTCTCGTACCAGGGACAATGGCTCAATTACAATTGCAAGACTCCAGTATCAGGGACAATGGCCTACCGCCTGACTAAAATAAAAAAATATCTGATGGGTTCCCAAAACCAGGGAAAATAACCCAACTAGAAGTAATACATGACTCAAGTAAGAACTTGTTGAACTCTCGTACCAGGGATAATGGTCCAACTTACCAAAACAAACTGCTGGGTTCCCAGACCAGGGAAAATGACCCAGCTTACATCAATTACAACAAGTATATGCTGAGATCACAACTTCCTTGGACATATAACCAAAATACAATTGACAGTACTCCTGTAGGACATCGGTCCATAAATACAAAAGGAAAATAATCACAACTCTTCTTGCTGTCTTTAGTAGATACACACTTATTTCAAATTCAGTGATTAAATGCAAACAATACATACTTGGACTTACCTTGAACTTGCTTGGGCTGAAGACTCACCTTGCATTTTGCAGCCAGCTACCACCCGTAGTTTGTTGCTGCTTCCAAAGCCATATTTTGTGTATGTTTAAGTACCTCCATATTCTTCTGTCTATACTTTGACCCTTTTTGTTAGTGGTTCAGTTCTCTTGGAGATACATCAAGAAATTCCAACTGCGTACTCAGATGTGTATATTCTGCTCAAGTTTATGCATCAAAATCAAACAATCCCCCCTCCAGAAATTCATTTTTTCATAAATAATGGATGGCTTTATTAATGAACATCTCAAGAACGTGCTATTACTGTTGTCAACTGAATTGATATGTAATCTCTCCCATCATTGCTATCAAACAGGAAATGTTGTCATTGAGTAAGATCTTGAGATCATAACCTTTCTTCAATGGTTTCCTAAACAATTCTACAACGACTATTACTCTGTCATCCTCGCAAAGACCAACAACACATATGTAGGTGCTGTAAGATTGAGATCATGTTCTTTATAAGGGTTTCAATGCATCATCCAATCTCCTAGCTTTGTATAAGGTAATTGCAATATGCTCCAGAGTCTGCAACGTCTTACATCATATCCATCTTTGATTTTGCTAGCTTGTTTATGTTTCGATTGACATCATCCACTTTACTTTGTCTAGACTCATGAAATTTCCTTTAATGGCACCAAGAATAACATAGAATATATTTGCGCGCTTTTACTGATAATGACACTTATAGGAGGTATGATCTCATAATCGACAAATAGCAACTCCACTATGTTTATGGTAATGACTACATCTATATGAACTGGGTTAGAGATACTGCGTGGGTAAGTTAAGTTCCATCATGGCCGGAAAAATCGGTCTTCTACAGTCCTGACACTGCTCAAAACACTGCACTAAAAACTCTTCCTTGTCTCCTGAGGTCTGCACAATAGCTGTCCAAATGATCCCTGAAAACTTGCCTCAAAATAGTCCCTTAATCGAAGGTCAAGACTGCCCTTGATGCCTCACCAGAAACAGTTCTGAAGGCTGGCTTATCTACTCCAGAAATCTTCTCTCAAGATAGATCTGTACAGTGCTTACACACCTCTTTAATTCATACTCAAAGAAATTCTGAAACTGCACAAGATATACCTGTAATACATGCTTATAACTGGTCTGAAACTTCACTTCGACTGCTCCTGAAAATTTCCAGGGATGAGATCTGACCTTGTCCTGACTCGTTCTAAAGCAACCCTTAAACACAGCCAAATAACTCACACTAAACCAGGTCTTATCCTTAGTCAAGGGACTCACACTGTACACAGTCTTGTATCTTCTCTTGGATACAAAAGACAGATCAGAACTCCATGCGAGACAGACTTGAAAACTCAGCAAAAAAAAGAGACCTAAACTTCGCCTAAGTGTTCTGAGGCTTGTGCTGCAGATAGGCTTTAGAAATTTTACCAAAGACATTCTTTAAACTCGTATAAAGACACCATAGAATCATGTCAAAGTTCCACAGTCCTTTGCTTGGATGCAGCTTCATATAAACCTCAGTCTTCCTAAAAATTCGCCCAACAACTGATCTTAATATTACTGAAATTCGCCTTGAAACTCAGGCAAATGATTCTGTAATTTTTACCAAACCTGGCCTCAGAACAAGCCTTCAACTTGCTTCTGAAACTTGCCAAGCATACCAAAGATATGCGCTGGTATTTGTGCCAAACATACTAGAAAACTCTTGCAAAATATCAGCTATGATGCTCCGGAAATATTCGCCCAAACATCCTTCTATATTCGCTGGAATATTCTGCATTTTTCCTCAGACTTTGCCTCTTAGATTGCTTCTTAGAACTAGCGAACTATGATATGGCTTCTTCCAGGGTGGCTCTGATACCATCTTGAAACTTTGGCTTAAGCAGTTAACAGTGGTCAGTATTCATTAGTGTTCTTTAACTTTTAATCATTAGAACATTAATTGTAGCATAAGGATCACTGAAAAAAAGACATGCACAGTGTACATAAAAATTTATCCTGGGAAACTCTCTTGGGGAAGAAAACCCAGCAAAACTTTTTCAGTATAGATTTTCCAACCAAGTACAATGTCAATACAGAACTCTCTCCAAGAGAGATAAGCCAGAATATCACATATACACCAGAAACCCTAGCTGCAGTAGATATGCCTCAGACCTGCTGTCCCATACCCTCGGATCTGTCACCAAAGCCTGCAACCAAGTAACCACAGACCTGCAATGGAAATGAGCTCGGACCTGCACCATGCTACACCTCAGAAAGAGCTTGGCCCTGCACTCATGAATAGGCTGCCTCAGACCTCAGATAAAGGTGAGTAAGGGATAATCTATTGTGAGGTGCCTAGCCTCCTTTAAATAGGAGATGGACTTCCCAAAACAGGGTCGACTTGCACACATGTCACTTTCTAATTTGATGTTGTCATTTGCCATGAATTAATAACGCCGACTTGACAATTATAACTTTACTTTGTACTCTTACGGTTTTTTTATTTGCGTTTTACAATACATCAATGGAGCCAACTTTACATAAGTGCTTTTGCATTATTGTCTTAGGCTTTTCACTTGATCAAACATACTAAGAATAGCTTCCACAACTGCTCAAACTTCAACAAGAGGTCCACATGGTTGTTATAACCACCTAAAGTAAGTGGAACAACTTCAAAGAATGTGCCAAAGCATAGATCCCTGTCGAAAGGCAATGGTTGTTATAACCACCTAAAGTAAGTGGAACAACTTCAAAGAATGTGCCAAAGCATAGATCCCTGTCGAAAGACCACCTCTAATGCATGCATCCTAGGAAAGTGTGCATGAGAAGTGGAACACTCTCAAATATAAGCATGAAATGCCCTCAAACTATACATCATCATGTGAACACATATCAAACCATGGGTAAGAGAACAATATCACCCTAGGACAATGTGGAAGGGTCGAGATCCACCTGCAAACACCATCAACCTCCTCAAATTATGAGCCACAAGTGGAGCGACCTAGAAAACAATGTAAGCAGAGGTTCTCGTGCCTCCAAATGTGTGAAAAGATGCCAAATAAGAGGAGCGCTCCACATCCTCAAGTAACCAACCACTCAAATGATGCGACATCAATGCCAAACTACCAATTTCCTCATGGGCGTTCACACCATCCGACAAGAATGAGATCAAGGTTTAGCAATCAAAATAATGAAACAATAATCATAGTGAAACCTTAGGAACTCATGCAAAAAATATACCAAGTAATCAGTCCACCACATCAAGGAGATATAATTAACCAATAATACTTAGGGAAACCCTTATTTGATGGGTATCCCTCTCCATACATGTTCCAAGGGTCAATTAGACGCGTGAACAATGCTATGCAAGACCCTCAAATATCACATGTTCTAGATGCAAGCGTCCAAACCAGAGTTGATGATGCCAACTAGGTCATTTAACCATGGTGTACCCATAATAATCCATTGAAAACAATCCCTCCATGGGGATGTCCTCTAGGGGGTAACAACAATAGAACAAATCTCCTTCAAACACCTCAGAACTCACCACAAAGGTGGTTGACACTGTCACAAGAGAAGAGCCGAGGAGAGTGCTTGAGTAAACCATAATTTTCCCCGAGTCAATAAATTGCCCCATCAACTTGAAAATCTCTTATGTGTGTGATGAAAATCACAAGTATAGGGTATACAATATTGAGGAGTAACAAGAAGTTCATTGAGTGATGGAGTAGTTGGTCATTTTTTGTTGAACCCACTCAATATGATTGTACACTCCTTTTAGAGAGGTGTAGTAGATAAGATATAATACCTTTATGAATGTCCACAAGCAATCGAAGTTAGTGAATGAAACTAGAGGTTATAACAAGCCACTATTATTAATAGGTGGGTTACCAATAAGCCATTTCATAAGACTATCTTTCGTTATAGATAAGCTGAAATAATTTGTTATCGATAATCCATGACATATGAATGGTAGAACAATGACTACCCTGCTTGATTAGTTAGATAGGCAGGAAAGCCTAAAGGAGAGTGATTGATGATAGATAGAAATTATGTCTATAATGACAATGATGTGAGGGTGCCAAGGTTCTTGTAACTGACAAAATAAATACATCTAAAATATAGAGTAGAAGGGATAAATCCATATGAAAACTAAACATGAGTAAATTGTTATGCAAAAGGAAAATGATAAAAGAGGGGGTCACTACTTTACATAATAGGTAGAGATGGAGGTGGAGGAGCTTTCTCCGTCATCATCAATCACTATGATTGTACTAATGCAAAGTATGATGATATCCAGTGGGAAATTCCTAGGGTTGAGACCTAGTTGGGGAATCCTTGGGGTTGTGCTTGGATGCAATCTAGTGAAGATGGGCCTAACATCTGAGTTAGTGGATAAAAATCTATTGATGGACATCCATTTGCTCGATCTATGTGGGGGAAAATTCTTGCCTTGATACCAAAGTGGATACATCTCTATGGTATCATGTAGGTAGGTTAGCATTTCTTGTTAGAATTGAAGAATTTGTGTTGACCTTTGTATCTATGGCTCATTTGTTTTCTTGATGTTGCATGGCTCCAATCACTAATATACACTAGAAAAAATAGGTGACCGGTGTAGTACAAGTGGGCTTAAAGAAGTCTTGTGAGTTCCCTTTTCTATGAATAATCACCTATCTAAGAGACAAACATCTCTAATCTGGATAGAAAAAATAATAAGGAACCGTCCTAGAAAATCATTGTATAAACATAGTATCTCTATCTAACCGTATATATCTCTATCTATCTTGATCTCCTATAAATGAGAGAATTGACATATCTTATCCATCCATGGAATATGTGTTAGATTTTCAATGAGCTA
The DNA here is from genome assembly GCA_900067695.1 of Picea abies. Taxonomy (NCBI): domain Eukaryota; kingdom Viridiplantae; phylum Streptophyta; class Pinopsida; order Pinales; family Pinaceae; genus Picea; species Picea abies. Next base: position 10,956 of record CBVK0100097821.1, read on the forward strand.
TGGCTCATGCATTCTCTTTAAATTTTCTGTTTAACTATTACTTGAACCATAACTATTGCAACAAACCAAGATCACAAGAAGAATAATCATGCACAAGAACATAAGAAGTATCTTGGGAAACCCTTCTCAACAAGGGAAGAAAACCCAACCAATCCTTTTCTATATTCCTCAAGAGAAAGACCTCCCACACCATCACCAAACCTATCACACAAGAGGGTGCTGCAATTCTCATAATTTCATACCACAACTTCTAAAATCATGAGATGACACAATGTTAATTGTGTTTCCTCAATGGGGATTCACCTTTATTTATATAAGACTTGTCACATCAAATGATGTATCTATTGGCACAATAGGGCCGACCTAAATAACTCAAAATATAATTAATAATTACCATATTAATTATCTTTTACATTAAGGTGGGGCCGACCTGTACCCTTTACATTACAATTAGGGTTACAAGTAAGTCTGACTCTTGAACAATATAGCAAGGGATGTCATACACCCACTAGTGCTCAACCACTAGGGGCACATCCATAGGGATGTCCATATCTCTATCTCACTGCGTCTCACAGGAGAACCACACTCACTAGTGCTCAGCCACTAGGATCATATTCACCGATGCTCATCCATAGACACGTCCAACTCAACAGATCTTATTTCCCACTGCATTACACAGGTAGGTCATCTGGAGTTCATCATCTCAACTCTCTACTCAGAGGAGGCTAATACATCGTCTTCATCTCTACCTCATAATGATGCACCCAACTTATGGGAATTCACACGTTCACCTTGTGCTCAACCATAAGCATGTCCAACTCAACATATCTCATTTCTCACTGTGTTACATAGGAGAATCATGTCGAGTTCTTCTCAACTCTCTATAAGGAGGAGGCCATCACTATGTTCCATCTCTGTCTCAGATAGGAACCACACACCCATCTCAGGGGATCTCTCTCAGGTCTGTGTCCTAGAGGATGTCTCACACAACTGTAATCATCAACACTCCCTCTCAGCTAGGGAGGCATTCTCCATCAGGCCAAGTCTTGCATGGAAGTACTCGAACTTTGTCTTGGTTGTAGTCATCAACACTCCCTCTCCACTAGAGAGGTATTCTTCACCAAGCCAGTTTGGTGAAGATGTCTGCAATCTGCTCATGTGTAGGAAGGTACTGTACGTGTACTGCTTTCCTCTGCATAATGTCTCCAAAAAACTGATATTTTATCTCAATGTGTTTAGATCTATCATGAAACACTGAGTTCTCAAAGAGCTTCACACACAACTCTGGTTATCATCATAGAATCCATCTCATGATCAAGTAAATCTGTCAGAAGCTTGTGAAGCCACACTGCTTCGCACACTCAATGCTATATACTTTGCTTCTGTGGTACTCAAGGCCACAGAGTTTTGTTTCCTGTTGCACCAGGAAACAATGGAAAACTTCACGGTAAAACAACAACTCGATGTGCTCGTCCGGTTCACTATACTCTCTGCTCAATCTGTATCGACACATCCCTGCAAACTCAAGTTCACACTGGAGGCATATCTCAGAACATATCCAACTGTGGCTCGTATATATCTCAATACATGCTTTACTCCTATCCAGTGAGTCTGTCTCGGCTGACTCGTGGATTGACTAAACACATTTGCTGCATAGCATATATAAGGTCTGGTGTTAACCATATACATTAATGATCCAATTTACTGTCGGTACACATGTGGATCAATGTCATCTGAATTATCATCATTTATTTTTCGTCAAATCCATCACCATCGGTGTAAACATGGATTTGCATTCTGTCATACTGAACTTCTTTAATATCTCCACTTTATATTTTCCTTGACTCAAGAAAATCTCATCAGTCCTTTGTTATACTTCTTGTCCCAAGAAGTAGTGCATCATACCTAGATCCTTCATCTCAAAATCAGAAGTTGTGGCTTGTTTGTATCCAACAACACGACTTCCTGAATAAGTCATCAAAATTAGGCTCTCATCACCAACAATGTAATAGTATAGGTTTGGATCAGTAATACTTTTGCTGGAACCCAAACTCATCAAGAATCCATCTATCTGATGTAGTTTCCAACTCATGGATGGTAGTACAGATGGAAGTGTATTGGATTACTGGATCAATATGTCTCATCATAGTTCTCTCCCTCTGCTTGTGAGAATCCTTTGACTACAAGTCTCGTTTTTATATTTCTCGACACCTCCATCAGCCAAAATTGCAGACCTATGGCATCAATCGACTAAGGAAGCATCCAGATGTTTTGAAGTGAAATGTAAGGCTGCCACAACCAGAAGAAACCCTATGACAGGTACCCTAAACAATAGACCTACAGGAGGAGGAGGATCAAGCCAAGGATGGTAGAAAAAACTAAGTTTTATGAGCAGTAAATTAAATATCGTTAGGCCTATTCTTGCTGTAGCAAGACACAGACTTGGAGGGCCATTACCCGAGGTTTGTGGTAGTTTTGGCTTCATAGTTTGATGATGACCAAGTCTCGCCTATTATTGAGGCTCTCTAAAGTGTGCTTCTCAAAATGATAAGATGGTCTAGCTTGCTGGAGAATCCAATTTTTCCAGAGATGCTCTTAGCCAAGGTTCTTCAATATAGGGAATGCTTGTCCAATCTTCTTTGACAGTAATGAAAAACAAAATTCAAGTACGACAATATCAGGTTGAGATGGTGATCCAACGAGAGTAGGTCATGCTTGGAGTAATATCGCACTGACTCTTCTTTTCCAGTAATAACAAGAATCCAAGTTGAAACATGTGGTGACAATGACTACCACGAGCTCTCCAAGACTGTAAATTAGTTGTTAGTTCTCATTTAAATTTGAAACGAAAGTAGAAATGGATTTCAATGAAAACGTGGAATCCATTCTCGAAGTTGTTGATGTTGTGTTTCCCGTCCCCTTGCAGATCCTCTAGAAATCCACAAAGCTGAGCGAATCCAAGCTTGTTGGAACGCGATACTCACTATCTACACACCCTTGAAATTGATCTAATTGGCGAAAGAGGCTAGAGATCGGGTTTCACTCTGTTGTGCATGTAATGCTTCGGTCCCTTTGGGCATTATTCTGTGTGGTAGTATTCCCTCAAATGAAATCCTGTGTACGAGAATACTCTTCAGCGAATATATGAAATCCGCCTCGTTAGCACATGCAAAAAATCGGTGAAATTGTGTCCCAGATTTTCCAAGAGATTATTCTATGTGTGTTGTCGTTTGGCACTCGAAAACCTTCGGTGTTGACTTGGTTGTCTCGCTGTTAGAATCGTGGGAAGTACGAAACCCATTATTCTATGTGTGTTGTCGTTTGGCACTCGAAAACCTTCGGTGTTGACTTCTTTGTATTTCAGTGGGAAGTACGAAACCCATTTGTCAGCATACTGAAATGCGAGAAGAGAAAACCGATAAACTAGTTCACATTTGGAAGACTCGTAAGAAGAGTCACATGGCTGTTGCAACCATAGTCGCTTTCTTATATCAATCTGTTGCTCGCGTAGGGAATGGTCTGATGGCGACTAGCGTAGGGTTTACCACTGTTCTGCAAACAACGAAAAACTCCTTAGGAAACCCTAATTCTTTCGTGCAAAGCGATAAGGGCGCACACAAAGAATCATTTAGTCTGGAATGCAAAGGGGCTATGTACGGGAATCGACGAGATTGCCTTGTAAAGGGACAGACAACAAAGACCGCAGTGAAACATTTCTTCTACCAAAACTACCACAGACCCCTCTTCATCTACCACAAAATTGTCAAGAGGGGTCCGACCTCATCATCTACCACAGATTTTTCAAGGAGAGGTCCGACCCTCTTCTCTTCACACCTACAATAGACCTTTACCTTCAATTTTTAATGTGCAATGGTCTTCTTCAAGCCTGCTCTGAAACCATGTTAGATTTTCAATGAGCTATGGCTTATGCATTCTCTTTAAATTTTCTGTTTAACTATTACTTGAACCATAACTACTGCAACAAACCAAGATCACAAGAAGAATAACCATGCACAAGAACACAAGAAGTATCCTGGGAAACCCTTCTCAACAAGGGTAGAAAACCCAACCAATCCTTTGCTATATTCCTCGAGAAATACCTACCACACCGTCACCAAACCTAGCGCATAAGAGGGTGCTGCAATTCTCATAATTTCAGACCACAACTTCTGAAATCACGAGATGACACAATGTTAAGTGTGTTTCCTCAATGGGGATTCACCTTTATTTATATAAGACTTGTCACATCAAATGATGTGTCTATTGGCACAAGAGGGTCGACCTCAATAACTCAAAATATAATTAATAATTACCATATTAATTATCTTTTAAATTAAGGTGGGGCCAACTTGTACCCTTTACATTACAATTAGGGTTACAGGTAATTCTGACTCTTGAACAATATAGCAAGAGATCTCATACACCCACTAGTGCTTAGCCACCAGGGGCACATCCATAGGGATGTCCATATTTCTATCTCACTGCGTCTCACAGGGGAACCACACTCACTAGTGCTCAACCACTAGGATCAAGTTCACCTGTGCTCATCCACAAGCACGTCCAACTGAAGAGATCTTCTTTCCCACTACATTACACATGAGATTCATCTGGAGTTCATCATCTCAACTCTCTGCTCAGAGGAGACTAATGCATTGTCTTCATCTCTATCTCATAACGATGCACCCAACTCTTGGGAATTCACATGTTCACCTTGTGCTCAGCCACATGCACGTCCAACTCAACATATCTCTTTTCTCACTGCGTTACACATGAGAATCATCTGGAGATCTTCTCAACTCTATGTAAGGAGGAGGCCATCACTACGTTCCAACTCTGTCTTAGATAGGAACCACACACCCAGATCAGGGGCTCTCTCGGGTCTGTGTCCTGGAGGATGTCTCACGCAGTTGTAATCATCAACAATATGGTGGTTGGAATCCACACTTAAACATTGAGAACATACCCTCAACTAACCTAAAGGGATCTTGAGGTTATGTGATCATTGATGTTGAATTTCGTCAAAAATCCACATTCCTCTCAATTTGTTCAAGTTTCACTCTTGATTCCTTGCTATTACGAGGGTGCATCCATTGGTCATGAAGGTTCTATAGTAGGATCCATAACCTCCTATCATTGTTAATAGCCTAGGATCTTGTACGATGATTTTTGCCAATTTTTTTATTGCCTCTCCCTTTTGGTTTTCCCTTTCTTGCAATAGGTTTCCCAACTTGCATACCTTATGTGGTGTGTCCCACCCTAGCTAGCCTTTGACTTGCAACCATTGAATCCCCTACCTCTTTTCTATTTTGTATCCCCAAGTCCTTTTAGTCAAAACTTCTTATTCCTCTCTAGTTGATCAAGCTCCTCTCTCGATTCCTTGCTATTGCACTGGTGCATCCTTTGGTCAAGAAGGTTCTATAAGAGGATCCATATCCTCATGTCATTGTTAATAATCTAAGATCTTATACAATGATTTTTTCCAAATTTCCTCCATTGACCTATTATTTCCTCTTGTTGGCTTCCCATTTTGGTTTCCTAGTTCTTGCAATAGGTTTCTCATTTTGCATACCCTATGTGGTTGTTGATGATTGCAACATCGTGTGACATTCCCTAGATCGTTCTCCTCTAGACTGAGTTGAGACGATCTGTAAGAGAGCCCATGTGTTGGGTGTGCCCATGTGATGGATGTATGTCAGACTCTGGACTGAGTTGTGATGACGTGTGGTCTCTTGTCTACTTCTTTGGACTGAGTTGAGATGACTTGAGATGGTCTCCTTCCTTGTACTTCTCTGGACTAAGTTGAGTTAGCTTGAGATGGTCTCCTGTCTTGTACTCCTATGGACATAGTTGAGTCGGCTTGAGATGGTTCTCCATATGGTACTCCTGTGGACTCAGTTGAGTTAATCTGTTGAGTGTGACGTCCCTGTGGGTGAGCACAGGTGGACATGTCCCTAGTGGCTGAGCACTAGAGGATGAGAGAGATCCTTGCTATATTGTCTGAGGGTAATATTTGTTGTAACCCTAATTTGTGTTGTAAAGGGTACAAATCGGCCCCACCATGTAAAGATAATTAATATTGTGTCAAAGATTAATTATATTATTCAGTTAAAGAGGTCAGCCCTATTGTGCCAATAGACACACCTATTGCTGTGTCAGGTCTTGTATAAATAGGAGGAGATCCCCAATTGTGGATCTCACTCACTTCACTTGTCATCTCATAATTTCAGCAACACTTGTACAACTGAAGTGCACATCTCTCTTGGGTGCAAGTTTCTAGGTCAAGTAAGCACCCTCTTGTTTTCTAGGGTTTGGTAGTGTGTGGAGGATCTTCTCTTGACTCTATAGTAAAGGATTGCTGGGTTTTTCCCTTGATTGAGAAGGGTTTTCCTTGGATAAACTATTGTGTTCTTGTTCATGGTTATTCTTCTTGTGATCTTGGTTATTGTAGCACTTGTGTATGGTTCAAGTACATGTTAAAGTGAAATAAACCACATGTGCATGAGCTAAGAATTAAAATTCAACATGGTATTAGAGCAGAGTTCCTGAAGATCCATTGCACAAACTATTAAAGAGCCAGTCGTCACCTTCTTGCTGCAACTGCAAAAACGACCCTCCTTCTTTTGCTAGTTTCAGCACCTTCCACTTGAGCGTTGGGGATAATTTTTGCATATGAGTGTACGACCTCCTTCAACGCACCTCTTGCAACTCTTAGATTGCAATTTTGAGAAATTTTGATTTTTGGCCTCTAGGGTTTCTAGCGTTTATGCAGAATTTCGGCCTCTAGGGTTTTTGCAACTCATTGAAGGATTTTTGTAGCTCACCAAGGTTCTTCTGACTTTCCAAGGCTTATTGTTGGTAGTCATAAGTCCAACAAAACCTAAGGTTGCTAGCCTAGCCTAGCCGTTAGGGTTTGTGGAATAATATGCAAACCATGAGAAACAAAACTTTGGTGGATGATAGGCTTGATGGATCAACCAACTTCAGTTCTTGGAAATCAAGACTATAGATTACCCTGAAAGAGGATGACCTATTGAGTTTGATAGAAAAAACTCTACCAGAAACAACTATGGATGAAGAGAAGGATCATTGGAAGGTAGATGATGTTAAAGCAAGAAAGATAATCATCTATTCAGTAAGAGATCATCTACTACCTTGTATTGCTACCTTGAAAGCAACTTATGAGATGTGTGATGCATTGAAGAATATGTTTGAGAGCAACAATACAAACAAAGCCCTTACATTGAAGCACCAACTTCAAAACATCAAGATGATGAAAGTTGACACCATTGCCACCTTCTTCATGAGGATCTTAGAGATCAGAGATCAACTAGGTGCCATTGGAGAAACCATATCAGTCAGAGAACTTGTCATGACTACTCTCAATGCTCTACCAAGACATTGGGAACCATTTCTTCAAAGTATCAGTGGAAGAGCAGATTTACTTGGATTTGATCGTCTATGGACAGACTGCACCCAGGAGGAAACCAGACTTATAGCCAGAGGAGTGCTAGACTCCCATCATGATGATAATCAAGCTCTTGCTTCTCATACAAAAAGAGGCAGGATAAATAGAAGTTTCAACAAAGCATTCAAAGACAAGAAGACTTCAAAAACTCCAAGTCATGAACAAAGAAAAGACATATCAAGGATTCAATGTTTCAAATGTGACAAGTATGGACACATTGCGAGAAATTGTCTTACCAGGAAGAAAGGAAGAAAAATTGCATCCACTATCGATGTTGATCCAAAACCACATCAGAGAGATGAAGACACAAAAGATGAAGCATTCTTCTTCATATCAACAATCTCAGGTACGATTCCTATAGATAGTGACACTTGGTTAATTGACAATGGTGCTTCCAGACACATGACTGGATATAAAGAACATCTTACAGACCTTGTTGAGAAAGAGTCTCGTCTACATGTTGTACTTAGAGATAATGCCTGATATGCTGTGAAAGGAGTTGGAACTTCTACATTCCAACTAGATTTTGACATACCACTTCAGTTGAGTGAGATACTATGTAAAACAACAACCATATGTGCTCTTCTGGTCCACTGCGCTCCCTGGCCAATCTGTATTGGCATATCCTTGCAATCTCATGTCTACACTGGAGGCATATCTCATGCCATATCCAACTGTGCCTCGTAGATATCTCAATACATGCTTTGCTGCTATCCAGTGAGTCTGTCTCGGTCATGTATCACAAATCCCTCTGGCTGCTCAATGTAAACTTCTTCCTTAATCTCACCATTGAGAAAGGTTGTCTTTACATCCATTTGATGTAGTTTCCAACCCATGGATGCAGCTAGTGCAATGATAGTACGGATGGAAGTGTATCGGGCTACTGGAGGAAATGTCTCCTCACAATCAATTCCCTCCACCTGTGAGAATCCTCTGGCTACAAATCTCACTTTGTATTTCTCGACACTTCCATCAACTGCATGCTTGATCTTATAGATCCACTTGGAAGTCACTACAGACTTCCCTTTTGGTCTTGTAACAATATCCCACACATCATTATTCCTGATGGACTTGATACTTTTCTATCATGACATCTTGCCATACTTGTTGACTTGCTGCTTCTCCATGACAAGAAGGCTCCGTATCAATGATGTGGCTCATGGCTGAAACATAGCTCGAAAATCTCTTTGGTCTCTTGCTCTCTCGGAATGTTCCTTGAGGAGATGCATGTCCCTCTGCCTTCTACAGAGTTTGTCGAGCTCGAGGAGGCCTTTTATGGCCTACTGCAATGTCTCCGGGAACATCAACTGGAGCAACTGGATCAACTAGATCAACTAGAACAATGTTTGTCTCCCTCTGAACTGCTGAAGGGGGAGAAGGTACTGTCTTGCTGTTAATCTCCATATGAGATTCTCTGGATCTTCGAAAGGCTATCTCTTCCTCAAAGATGACATCTATGCTCACCTCAATCTGTCTCCGACTAGGGATGTAGATCCGGTATGCCTTCGAAGATTTACTATATCCAAAAAATGTACCCTTTCTGCCTGAAGGGTCTAGCTTGGACCTCTTTTCCTTGGGTACATGAAAGTATATTGGACACCCAAATATCCTGAAGTGTCCAACCTGAAGCTTCACTCTGGTTAAGGCTTCTTCGAGAGTCATATTCTTCAAAATCTGGTGAGGACTCCTATTCTAAATGGATACTGCTATCATGGATGCTTCTGCCCATAGAATCATAGGTAGACTCTGATCATGTATCATTGCTTTGGTTGCCTCAATGATGGTTTTGTTCTTCCTCTCTGCAACCCCATTTTGTTAAGGTTTATAAGGAACTGTGTACTTCCTCTTGATCCCTGCCTCAATACAGAAATCACATAAATCCTTGGAGGTGTATTCTCCTCCATTATCTAATCTTAGTACCTTGATCTTCCTTTTGGTCAGGTTCTCAACCCAAGCTTTGAATTCTTGAAATCTTGCAAGGACTCCATCCTTGGTCTTCAAGAAATAAATCCATATTTTTCGAGAGTGATCATCTAGAAATGGTGAGGACTCCTGTTCTGAATGTATATTGCTATCATGGATGCTTCTGCCCACAAAATCATAGGTAGACTTTGATCATGTATCATTGCTTTGGTTTCCTCAATGATGGTTCTATTCTTCCTCTCAGCAACCCCATTTTGTTGAGGTTTATAAGGAACTGTGTACTTCCTCTTGATCCCTGCCTCAATACAAAAATCACATAAATCCTTGGAGGTGTATTCTCCTCCATTATCTAATCTTAGTACCTTGATCTTCCTTCCAGTCAGGTTCTCAACCTGAGCTTTGAATTCTTGAAATCTTGTAAGGACTCCATCCTTGGTCTTCAAGAAATAAATCCATGTTTTTCGAGAGTGATCATCTATGAAGAGCACATAGTACCACATGAATGTATCAAGTCCAAGATTCCCTTGGATTTGCTGTCACTGCTCAAGAAGGATCCCTTGACATTCTTGCCAAGAGCACAACCTCTGCAAACACCTTTATGCTGAACCTGTATCTCTGGAAGGCCTGTTACCATTTTTCCTAGAGCTGGAATGGCTCTATAATGAATGTGAGTGAGTCTCCTATGCCATAGCTCACTCAAGCTAATAGTATCATGTAACAGGGCCTGGACTAGTCAGGCAGTCAACCTGTATAAGTTGTTTTCTTGAACACCAATTACTCGGGCATAATTCATATGTGAGTCCTTGTGCCATGCAATAACTTTTCCTTCATAAAAGGTAACCTTGTAGCCTTTATCCTCTAAAGAAAAAATGGAGACAAGGTTTCTTTTCATCCCAGGTACATATAGTACCTCACTCAACTGAAGGGGTATATCAAAATCTAGTTGGAATGTAGAAGTTCCAACCCCTTTCACATTATATTTGACATTGTCTCAAAGTACAACATGTAGAATGGTCTATTTCTCAACAAGATCAGAGAGATGATCTTTATAACCGGTCATGTGCCTGGAGGCACCAATGTCAATTAACCAAATATCATTATCAGTAGGGACCGTATCGGAGAGTGCTGATATGAATAAGAAGGCTTCATCTTTGATGTCTTCATCTCTCTGATGTCTTGTCTTCCAGGGACTAAAGTTTCTTGATTCATCAAGCCTATCTTCCACCATAGTTCTGTTCATTATTTTTGCAGATTCTTCACAAACCCCTAGAAACTAGGCTAAGAAACCTAACGGCTAGGTTAGGCTAGCAATATTAGGTTTCGTTGGACTTACGAATGCCAACAATAAGCCTAGCAGGTTAGAAGAACATTGGTAAGCTGAAAAACTTCTTCAATGAGGTGCATAAACCCTAAAATTGGAATTTCAACAGAAAATTGCGGAACCGGGCCAAAAATCCAAAATGCTTGGAAATGCAATTTGAGAGTTGTTGGAGGTGCGTTGAGGGAGGCTGTACACCCCTATGCAATTTTTAGCCCCAACATTTTGGTATAAAGTGCTGAAACCACCAAATAAGAGAGGGTCGTACCTGTTAGCTCTCCAAGAAACTCTTTGGGGTTGAAGGCCAAAGATGCTTGGTAACTTAAGAATATGATAATTAGGTATGCTTGGATCAATGGGACAACTCAATGACTAATGAAATGGACAATATTATCATGCATTCAAATAAGACAGTTCTTTTAGAAATCAATAATCAGACAGAATAGTTTAACAAGGGATGAAGAATACTAACATTGATAACCAAATACAACAGTGTGCAGGGTCATACAAGATAGCAAGAAGTTCTTTAATTCAAGTTTATGAGCTTAATAAAGAGATGACAGTCCTTAGAAGCTAAGACAAACTGAAGTAAAGTATAGAATGATGAAGTACATGGAAAAATCTGATATTGAAGGCAAAAGAAGACTGTGATTCTATTATCAAAATAAGAGTCTATTACAGTAGCAAAATGTATCCAAGATTGAACCCTTTGTTCATCTCATATCTTTAGCTTTATAACTTTACAATAAAATATTCAGATCCTATAAAAATGGATCAGATTTGCCAAAGATAGAAAGTCAAAACAATTTTTACAAAAAGAGAGGAAGAGATCCTCAAAATGAGGTCAACTCCTCATTCTATGGTCTTTAGATCATGTAGAACCTCTGTGCTGTGTAGATAAGCCTTCCAAGGTTGTTTGATATCTCTTGAGGAAGATGAAATTCGAATTTTCCAAGTTTAGAAAAAACCCTGATTTATTTGCCCAAAAATAGGTGCCAAATCAACTTGAACACCTCTTTTAACTCCTTGCATCAAAAGTGGATCTTAGATTGGATCCTATAATTCAATATCTATCTTTACTAAGAGTTTTCAAGAGATTCGACTGAGAAAAACTTCGATCTGGGCAAAAATACCCCTTCGGTGCCATGTAACAGGTTTTGGTGGTTAAGGGAGAAAAATCTGGGCCTGTTAACCACCGAAAAGCTCTGCTTTCGGTGGTTAAGAGAGGCAGATTTTAGGCCTGTTAACCACCGAAACCTGTAACTTTCGAAAAACGGATCTGTGGCGAATTAATTTGAATGAGAATCGCAATGACTCAACTTCTGTGAGATAGAGATGAGGAATAACAACAAACTAGGATTTGATTCCTAAATCAAAGGGATTTCAAATGATAAACTTAAATGGGAAATCATCACGGTGATATCTCTTGGAACTTGAATTTATTAAAGCCACGTGAATTTAAACAGTTAGGGAGGATCGAACTAATCAAGGATTTATGTATATGCAAGGTTTTAAATGCAAATAGACAGATGGGGTTTAACAAGTACCACAACGCATCAAACTTCGATCAAGAACAATCATACCACATTACATCACCAATTATCTTGATTTTTGGTGGTTATCCATCCATTATTGCACTGGATTATGCGAAAACACGGGCTCTGATCTTTCCATGTTGACATGTTTTCGGTGGTTAAATGAGTTTTATTCTTCTCTTTTAACCACCGAAAGCCAAGGATTTCGGTGGTTAATGAACTCTTCACAGGTTTGCATAAACCACCGAAACCTGTAACTCTCCCTTTTGCTTAAGAAAATCAATTCCGATGTTTGTTTCAAGTTTATTTACAAATAATAGGCTCTCTAACAAGCCTATAAAATTTTAGAAATAAATTTTTAGAGTTCTCACTATCACCTAAAATTGACAAAAATGACGGTGTTATTTTAGGAGATAACAATACCTTTTTCTGGAAACCCTAGGAGGGCCGTACGGTTCTGCAGAAGAGAGAGGATGACTTGCTTGAAGCTTGTGCAATGGCTTCTTCAAGATCTATGCTTCGATACCATGTTAGGTTTTCACTTTGCTAGGCTCAAGCATGAGGTTTATTTCATTTTAGCATTTACTTGAACCATAAACAAATGCAACTACATCATTTACAAGTGCTACAATAACCAAGATCACAAGAAGTACCATGCACAAGAACACAAGAAATATCCCGGGAAACCCTTCTACTCAAGGGAAGAAAACTGAACAATCCTTTGTTATATTCTCAAGAGAAGATCCCCTAACCATAAAACCCTAATGCATACAAGAGGGTGCTCTACTACGTTGAAACTTGTGCCCAAGAGAGGTGTGCACTTCATCCCTAAAATATACTTGCTGAAATTTCCAAATGACAAGTGACAAGTGTGTTTCCTCAATGGGGAAATCATCTTTATTTATACTAGACTGGACACAACAAAAGTGGTGTCTATTGGCACAACAGGCCCAACCTAATTAACTTAGTGATATAATTAATTATAACTATAATCATTAATTATCTTTTACTTATGGTGGGGCCGACTTGTACCCTTTACATCACAATTAGGGTTACAAACAAATTTTACACATAGACATTATAGCAAGGATCCACACATCCACTAGTGCTCAACCATAGGGACACGTCCACCTGTGCTCAGCCATAGGGACTTCATACTCAACAGAATCATTTGGAGTACCACATCATCTCAACTCACATAGAGGAGAATGATACACCCATCACATGGGCACACCCAACCATAACTTTCTAAAGGAGAACGATGCCCCAACCACTGGGGGATGACTCAACTCTCACACAGAGGAGAACGATGTCCTATCACGTGGGTATGCCGAACACAGGGCTCCCTCTCAGGTCGACTCAACTCAGTCTCAGAGGAAAACGTATCCTGGAGGATGTCTCACGATGCTGTAATCATCAACAATTGTGGATCTCATTCACTTCACTTGTCATCTCATAATTTCAGCAACACTTGTACAACTGAAGTGCGCATCTCTCTTGGGCACAAGTTTCTAGGTCAAGTAAGCACCCTCTTGTGTGCTAGGGTTTGGTGGTGTGTGGAGGATCTTCTCAACTCTATAGAAAAGGATTGTTGGGTTTTTCCCTTGATTGAGAAGGGTTTTCCTTGGATAAACTATTGTGTTCTTGTTCATGGCTATTCTTCTTGTGATCTTGGTTATTGCAACACTTGTGTATGGTATTGCTGCATTGTTTATGGTTCAAGTACATGCTAAATTGAAATAAACCACATGTGCATGAGCTAAGCATTAAAATTCAATAGTGGTGTGCCCCACCCGAGCTACTCTTTGACTTGCAACCTTTGAACATGCCACCTCTTTTTTATTTTGCATTCCCAAGTCCATTTCAACAACTCTAGCCTACTCTTCCATTACAATTGTTGTCGCCTCGCTAGTGACTTGCTTTATTGCACAATTGATGTACTTAAACATTTCCCATTGTATTTTTGTGTCTTTGCGCTATAGGTAGTCTCATCCTGGAGTAATTCTCCTCTCCCATTTGTAGTGTGTTTGTAGTTTGTGTGTGTTAAACCTTATGTTAGTCCTTTGTTTCTTTTGTGATGTGTCACCTTAGACCCTTTTTGCCTCGTGGGTAGACCTTCCTATTGTAGCTTCCTATCATCGACACTTGTAGCCACCTCCACTGCCCTGGGGGCAAGTTTTCTTGCCCCATTTCTCCTTTTCTAGTTTTTAGTGACAAATCCTTTGGTTCTTTTCTCGAATGTTTAACTTAAAAAACTTGGCTAGTGACTTGCTTTATTGCATAGTTGATGTAAATGATTTCACTTGTAACATTTCCCATTGTAGTTTTGTGTCTTTGTGCTATAGGTAGTCTCATCCATGAGTCATTCTCCTCTCCCATTTGTAGTGTATTTGTAGATTTTGTGTGTTAAACCCATTGTTAGTCCCTTGTTTCCTTTGTGTTGTGTTCCCCTAGACCCTTTGTGCCTTGCGGGTAGACCTTCCTACTGCATCTTCCTATTGTTGACACTTGTAGCCACCTCCACTACCTTGGGGGCAAGTTTTCCTGCCCCATTTCTCCTTTTCTATTTTTTAGTGACAAAACCTCTGGTTCTTTTCTCGAATGTTTACCTTAGAAAACTCGGCCTTTTGTGCCTCCTTTCTCACTTCGAGTTCTTGATGTCCATTTCAACCACTCAATTCTCCTTTTGTCCTCTCATGCACCCGTTGGTGTTTTGGCTTCTCTTTCAACCTTTGATCCTCCTTTGGCCTTCACCATCTCCCTTTTTATCCTCTCAACCTCTCTTTTTGGTCTCTCGATCCCCTTTTTGGCCTTTGATGTCCCTCCCTCTAGTCTCTTGGCCCTCCTTTTTTGCCTCTTGACAACCTTCTTGGCCTTGCAATGTGCCTTCAACTCTTGTTACCATGATCCCTATCTCCTAATAATATTTTAGTTGGGACACTAACAGTGTTATCCAATAGGCCTTAGTTTCGTATTTAGTAAAAAACGAGGCTCGATTTTCGTCTTTGTTTCTTCTAATCGTCGTGATTGTCCTCGCCCTTCATCCTCCTCCCATTGTATATGAATTTTTTTTCTGTGCACAATACCATAAAATGGATTTTCTTACAATCATAAATATGTTCTCATTCTATTCCAATTTATTCGTTAAAATGGGAATAGATAGGGAATATTTGGAGTAATTGTTCATTAGTAATATGAATAATAATGGAAAAAAAATTCGTATTGAAAGAATACTAGATTCGGTAAACTCGAGAAGTCCAATTCGATCATGCTCTGAACAAAGAAAGAGTAAACGATCGAGGAGTACCTTCTACATAAATTGTGGGTCTAGCCCTTCCTCCGATTTACCATCTAATAACACGAGTTGGTATCTCTTTCTGATATGACTGTGATGAAGGCTTCCTTCCTAGATATGCCAACACCCTTCTCATATACTATCGTTGTATGCCTATTGACGACCTCACTTATATAATTCCTTTTTTAATTTGATAGGTGGATTGTAGAACTACTTTGACCTTTTTTATTTTTTACTTAGTTTATAACCTTGAAACCTTTATAGAATCAAACAAATAATTTAGAGAATAATAAAGAATTACCAAGTTAGGTACTTGTTTCTATTGGACTCTCACAAATCATGCACTAATAATCAATCGCCACCAATTCATATTCCAACTATTGCCTAATTCAAACAGACTATTCTTAGTGAGTTAGTTAGCCCACATGACAAACTTGAGTTTCCTGTCCCAACATTTTTTGTTGTCACTTTGTCTTTTATTATGATTTTCAACAAATTCTTAAGCATGGACATATGACTATGATGCAATCATCAACCTCAAACATGAAATATGTCCTTTGAGAATAATGGTTTTAGAGTGGTGTAACCTATTGATATGTACCAGGGACTCAAGGACACAACTAGTAAACGACATGGAAGGATCGATGAATGATAGCATCTTCAATGGTAAGGGAGGATCTCAATAATCTGGTAATTTAGGATATTTATGACAATACAATTGGTATGTACAATGATGTAAATCCCACAATAGTTGGCCTTGTAAGCTAGCATAGTGTTTGTTCATTTAACTTAGATTCTGAAATGGGGTGGGAGGGTTGGTGATACTAGAATCATGAGCCGAATACTCAACATTGCACACAACCATATAATTAAGGAGGTTTGTTTGATTGATACTAAGATGCACAACCCACCATTGTTTGATGGGATTGGCTAGCTTAAAGAATTTCTTGATCAGGTTGAAGATACTATGCTCCTTCCAGCTGTGGTTGGTGGCTATGGATGTTGTGATGATAACAACTTGGTGAAGATAGTGGGTCACCCATAAATAGTCATTTAAAATCTTGAAAGTAGTCAAACTTGCCCTGTTCACCCATTTTTTCCTTCTTGTATAACCTTAGTGATTGAGGGCTAGGGGGCTCTCAATCTTTAATTGAAGGATTGGTTGGGTGGAGAGAAATTTGTCCCCCACATTTGCCCATAGTTTTTGCTTGGAATTGTTGTTGGTACCATTGTTGTTGCTACATTTTTTCATCAATTCGGAACGCTGCTTCAACTTTCTGTTCTTGTAAATTATGCATTTTATAGAGATATGCCTTCATCCTTAAATGTTCTTTCAACTACAATATCTATACAAAAGAAAAAATTTAAAAATTAAATTATTTTAATGATTTATCTGGTTTTTATATGTTTCCTTCTTTTATATTATTTTAAATGAATTGTATCATCTCCAAATGGAGAATGGAAAGTTTAATTAACATTGGGTTTTGTGTTTTATAATGAAGGTAAATAGAGACAAAGGAGCAAATTCACAAGAGATTAAAAAAATGAGCTTGGGCAATGGAAAACTGCTTCTCTTATCAAATTTTGGTTCATGATGACCTTGAGACATGTTCTTCGAGGATTAGGATATGTGTTTATTTGATCCAGGGGATCAAATTCTGCTAAAAAATTCAAAGTTCTCGGAATTGCTTCAAATCAAACGAGAGCATAGGCCTCGTCGTCATGAACCCAACGCAACTCGTTTGGGTTCAAACGGATGTCGGGAGCGAGAGATATCGCGTTCTGTTCGAAATGACAAACATGCATAAAAAAAGGGATGCTGACTGTACAGTCCATACGGATACTGACGTGGCATGTCCGTATGACATGTGGAAGAGCTGAATTGGCAGGACCGTATGACACGTGGCATTCATTGGTTGGCAGATGTGGATGAATGATATTGCGACACGTGGAAGATTTTGGTTGGTTGTACGATGCCACATGGCCCAGTCGTGGGCTGCCACATGGCACCTTGTTATTGGTTGGTTGTATAAAATTTATTTGGAGTCCACCAGATTCGACCCCGTGACCTCCACCCACATGCATAGCCTTTGCAAAGTCCGCGCTACCAATGTGCCACCATAGTTGTTCTTATTATGTAATAGTTTTTAAATTATATGAATTTGCATATGTGGATAGTTGGGGCACGACTGGGCTGGGGCTTAGCCCCAACCCCCGGTCATATAAACAATAACATATGACCCTGTGTTACACCGTTGGCGCAGGCGCGCAGATTTGGATTTGTATTGTGGTTCAAACGGTTTTATAACCAATGCCCACCACTTGTCCCTTTTCTATTCGCCTTTGGGACGGAGCCCCATTTTCATTTGCGCGTGGTCACATGGGCCACATGACCTCGGCCTTGGCGGTTAGGGGCTAGGTGCACCCATAACTGTCCTATAGTTCACACCGTTTGTGTTGTTGCGTCTGGTGCTAAGTTTTAACGCATAAAAGCGTGTGGAGGCTAGGTTGAGGCAACAAGGGTGCATTTTGTCAATCCAGAGACAAGAAGTTTGAAGGAGAACTTCCAGGAAGCTTATCTTCTTCAATTTTTGGTCAAACGAGGTGCCGAAAAAGCCCAGCTAGGAGTTTTTGGACATTCTGAAGCCATTGGAGCCATCTATTTGGCATTTTGAGCATTGTAAAGCACATATTTGAGCACTTTGAGCAAATAATACAAAAGATCCATTGGAAGCTGGACCAGGAGATGTATCCCAAGAGAGGGGTGAACTCCTTTATCATTTGCTGTGTCATGTGTTTTTTGTTCACTATTTATTGCTGCTATTTATATGCATCTTGAATGAGTAATTTATATAAAAGTTGTGTTACAAAGTTGATCCATTTGCATTTTAACACATAAATTAAATCTTGCAAATAATTTCAAGAATACAAGTCTTCTTCATTTTTAGATCAAGTTGGTATCATAGCATAGGTTTTTGAAGACTTGATTATTTGCAAGTGTTTTGTTTTCTAATGCTCACAAGGTTGAAACTCACAAGAGGAGAAGGTCAACTTGTGGAGCCAAGTTCTCATCCTTCAAGGAGGAAGATTATATCATCACCGCAAGTTTCAAGGAAGCATTCACCAAGTATGGCTCATGAAGAGAGTTATGAACATATTCTTGCAGAAGATGAAGATCGTAGAAAGGCTTTCATGGAAATGAGAGAAATGATGAAACTCTTGATGGAAGAAAGGAATACAAGGTTGCAAGGTGAAGGCTCCAACCCTTCAAAGCACAAGGGAGGAAGTGGTGATAAAACTCCAAATGGAAATGGAGGGAATGGTGCTTCTCCACCACCCTCACCTCCATCTTCTTCTTCTTCTTCTACCAGTTCAAGACCTCTTCCAAATTCTCCAAAAGAACATGGTAAAACTCTTTCACAAATTCCTTTGTTAAAGATTGATATTAAATTCGAATTGCCAATGTACAATGGAGAAGTAAATGCTGAGAAATTAGATAATTGGATTCATCAGATTGAGGTGTATTGTAGGATACAAAAAATTCAAGATGACGAAACTAAGATTCAACTTGCTTCTTTAAGATTGGATAGTGCAACACTCATTTGGTGGGAATCCAAGACTCGAGGACATGAAGAAGCATGGTAAAATTTTAACCTCTTGGAATGATTTTATTGTTGTAATTAAAAGACAATTTTACCCATTGGCATATATGCAAAAAGCTACTATGGATTGGCAAAATTTTAGACAAGCTAAAGGAAAAAATGTGCAAAGCTTTACTCAAGAATTTAGGAGAAGAGCTTTGGTTTTGGGAGTAGATTTGTCTTCTCAAGAAACTTTACTCAAATACATCGAAGATTTACATAGTTATTTGAGACATACAATAATCATGTTTAATCCTTCAAATCTAGATGAAGTTTGTGTTCAGGCCACTCATTTGGAAGCAAGAGGAAGGAATGAAACTCATGGGAGTAACAAGAAACTTTTCAGCCATGGAGACAAAGGAAAGAGGAAGTTCAAGGGCAATGGAAAAAAAAATGTTGTTGTTAAGAAAGAGGGAGAAAAATTCACATGCAAACATTGTTCAAAAGATGGCCATGATGAAGACCATTGTTGGAAACTTCATCCTAAAAGAAGACCCAAAAAGTTTGGCAACAAAGGGAAGTCAAAGACTGCTGCAACCATACAACATGATTTATGATCTGATTCGGGTGATGAAACAAAGATCACAGCCATGGGTTATGAAGGTAATGGTTCTATTGCA
>CBVK0100097822.1:0-30751 GCA_900067695.1 Picea abies
TACTAACTAGATCCAAAAACCAAAGACATGAAATATGGTACTACACATATTATAATATATTATCAAGGAAAAAAAAAGCTAAATGAAATTTGGACATTTGAAAAAAAATTTACAAGTTAAATGAGTACATCAATAAAAAATAACATACTAATATTGCAAGTTCAAAATCCAAGCTATGTAGATCGAGAATTGGATTTGTTCAACCGGTGGGTGACGGAAAAAAAAACAACTCAAACAAAATCTAAGAACAATGTCACAACTATAGAAATTGTGTCGCAAAGTCTCTTAAAGTGAGGTATATATAGATAAAAATAGTCAACTGGCCATTAACACCAACCAATGAGATAGGCAAAATTTGCGTCGCTATTGCCACGAAAGTTAGTCGCTATAGTGACGAAAATTCCCACTAGATTTAAATAAGATTTTCGTCGATATTGCGACAACATTTCGTGGCAATATCAACGAAAATCCCACCCTGTTTAAAAAAAATATGAAACTAGTCGAAGCGTGGAAAATTTTCGTGGAATAATCCGCCCATATGTAGTAGTGAGATTTGTTTTGCACTCATAGTAGTTCATTGGATAGTTCTCTTCGGGTTATTTTATTTACGTTATAGAGATAGATTTTAATAAAGGTACTAAAGGTACACTCTCTTCTTGTGTCTTTCAATTTTCCAAAAACGTCGTTTAGGGCCTCAAAATCGCCCCACAAGTTTATGACCTTCAAAACTGTAAAATTTTGTAGAAATTTGACAGTTTTACTATTATAACAACCCTTTAATATGCACCATCGATATAAAGATCAAGTGAAATCTTAGTGATTTATATGACCTCCATCAACGATCAGTGATCGACACTTTCCTTTGGATGTGTGCAACATTTTGTCAAAACTGTCAACCCAATCGTCGACCATCGACCATTTTCCCTGGAAATCGATTGCAATACATCACTAAACCGATTGACCCAACCATCATCCATAGACCATTGAAATTTTTTGTTGGTGGATGAAACTCCTTACCAATCCATCCAACTCGATCATTGTACATCAACCATTCATGCTGGTATATGAAATTACTTCTCCAATTTGGCCAACCCGACCATCGACCATCAACCATTTCTTGGCTGACATGGTAACTATTGATGTGGCATGACACGTGGATGTTGACGTGACATTACACATAAAATATAACATGGAAATTTGGCTAACATGGCTTAACATGTGGATGTTGATGTGGCATGAAAAATTATTCTCATATTTCCCTCATCATCCATCGGTAGTTTCCCTTGAATGAATTGACACCTCACCAATTTTTCCAACCCCCAACCATTGGCCCTCAATGATCGACACTTTCTCTTTCTTGATCAATTTTTTTTTTTAAATAATATGACATAACCATTGATCATCAATGAGTCCCATTGGCATCTGAAACACTTCGCCAATTTGACTAACTCGACCATCAATTATCAGTGAATTCTCTTGGCTAACTACAACACTTAGAAAATTTCAACGAAATCTCCAATGAATTTGGAATATCGATCTCCAAGCCACGATGATATTGACCATCAATTGAATTCATTTTTCCAACCTCCAAAATCTGATCCACACCGTCAATCTGTCTCATTTTCCCAACTACCGAAAATGAATCTTGACCGTTGATTTGATCCATTTTCGAAACTATCGAAAATTAATCTCGGTCGTTGTTCTACTTCACCTTCCAAACGACCGAAGAAGAATCTTGACCATTGATCTGATAGGAATTTCCAAACTCCAAAAACCTTATAATTTTTTAAATTTATTAAAACAAATCGTGGTCATTGATTTCAAGATCAAACATGATCTCGACCGTCGATTCTTCAAACCATGCCCATCTCTACAATGACCATTAAACTTCAATTTCAACCTTCTAGGTTGAAATTAACTCTATAACTATGTATATTTACTCCATTAAACCTCTTGGACAGCTTTGAGTTATTTAAACTCAAATTTTTCTCATGAATTTGGGGATTTCTCTCTAATTGTTTTTACCATTTTCCCCCAAATTTGCACAGACCAAAATATGAAACAATGATTTTTTCATAAATTCCAACTGCTTCTTTCCCATACAAGACCAGTGTTTGAACTAGAAGCTCTGATACCATAATGCAACGTTCCCTAGCCCAACTAAGGCCCATTACGAGTGGAATACTCATAAAAAAATCAAAATTTTAATCTAACTAATTTATTGTAGCTTACAAGCTACGAATTACAAATGGATTTAACCATTTGTTGACATCATTAATTAAATACATCTATATAATTCTAAAATCACTCATGAATGCAACTAATAACTTAGTACAACAACATATAAATCATTCTCATACACAGAGTTCATGTACAACAATTTAACTCATAAAAACAACACATAAACAAATAAAACACTTATCTTTTAATTCAGTTTTGCAACCACTTGATTGGGATGGAAATTCTACCCAATCATAGACTTGTTGTTCCAAATATCAATATCAAGTCACTCCCAAGCTGGGGCTAGAAATCCACAAAAGAGGGTGGTCTCTCATTGTCCACTCACAAATCATAAATTACCACAACCCACTGGTATTCTCCTACAACTATCCTGATTTTCCACCCGATCCTTTCCTCTCGATCTACCCAAACTAAGGAATGTACCCCTTCATTGATCTATCCCTTAGATGTACCATTCATTTATCAGGGTCTCTCTGGAACAAGTAACAAGGAATATCTCTATTGGGAACTCAAGGAAAACCACTGTTAGAAAAATTGCCAACAAACAACAACAAACACTTGTTGTTACAATGCAACTCACACATGGGTTCACTCTTAAGGAATGACAACCCGATTCTTCATTCTTCAACTCCAAAACACTCTAGAATGCTCAAGTGATCTAGATTTAGGAGTGGAACGAACTGATTACAGACTGAATACAATAAACACAAAGATATGAATAATAACACATATATCCATATGAAAGGAGATGGCATCTGTGGTTTTATACGGCACAAAGGAGCGGGACTGCAGCTAATTTTTCTTGAGTTTTACAGTTTGACAATGATCAATTTACCCTTTTTACCCTAGTTTCCCCCTTGAATGACATCTCCCCTGTCCGCTCCTGCTAACCACCACGACCTCGTATCTTCCCCTATTCTCAGTCCCCAAGGTCAACGATGGACAAAGGTTCATATTTTTCGAACCCTCTCACCACCTGTTGCGGTTCTGACTCTCCTCTGAGGATTATGACAGTTGGATTCTCATTGCTTGACCATCTCATGTCTCCCAAACCTCTGTCTCCACTTTCAGGAACACTCTCGACCCCACCCTCTTCACCTCAAGGAGAAGATGTCTTTACGGAAAGTTTTGGAACCTTTCCTGAGTACCTGGCTTCGAACCCCCTCTCTCCTGATAGATTCCTATCAGTCCCCAGCTCTCCTATAGACCTAGCCTTAGACTGGCTAACACAAGATGAAGTAGCACCACACTCATAAAATTTTGGTATTAGGTCGATGGAGAAAGAGCCACAGACTGTAGAAAACATTGTCTTGGATTCAAGCCGTAAGGGGTTGGGTCTTTCCCCTACACAGGGTTTTATCTTGGCCCATTTAAATGTTGAAGAGCAGTGAGGGTTTACACTAAAAAAGAGGATACCTTCCTCAGAGTATAGACTAGAGGTTTCGTGGGACAACATGGGTTTTTACAGAGGATGACTTAAAAGAAAAAGGAAAGGACCCTCCTCCAAGGGGAAAGTGGGAAATCTGCTACTAGGGAGAGAATTTGACATGAACAATGTCATACAAATGGTGAACCAGACACTAGTTGGGAGAGCCAGCAACAGATTATTTTCCCTTAAAACCATAGATTCCTAGACAAATTCGGCTTGGAAATAAGACCTATTTTATACTCCTGAATTCATTCAATTCAACTGAAATTGGTTTTCTTTCAAATTCACTCGACTGGAGGATACTATTTGGGTATTGGGGAAAAATTGGAGTATAAATTATTCCCCTCTATTGTTGAAGCCATGGAGTCCTCTTTTTGACACCACTAAGGAAAAAATGGACAAGATTATTGTTTGGGTCCGCTTGCAGACCTTCCTCTACAGTTCTAGGCACTGGATTATTTCAAAGCTATTGAAAATTTTCTGGGGGAGTTCTTGGAAGCAGACCTATCCTTTGAAAAAACAAAACAAAGGAAAATTGCAAGAATTCTAGTTAATATTAATGTTAGGGAGGGGTTAGGAGAAGATATTGACCTTACTTGGGAGGGATATACACATACTCAATTATTGGATTATGGGAATGTATCTTTCATATGTCGTTGTTGTCACAAGTATGGGCACCTAGTGGACTCCTACCATATTCCTTTAAGAACAAAAGTAGATTCCTTGTACAAAGAAAAGTTAAATCCCTCCTCCCTAGAATGTAGCAGAAGACAATAAGTTTTTTCGGATCTAACTACTCTTGCCCTGTCGAAACCGGGGCCTACTACGGAGGTTACAGTTGATAAGAACCAGCTGGATCACTTGCCAAACCTCGAAAGGTAAAATGAAGGACACTTGGAGATTACAATCTATTCTACAACAGAGCCATACTTGTCAGTTCTTGGATCCTCAGGTATTAGTACTCCTTGTGCCCTTCCCCCTATTATTGTTTTAATTAATAATCCTTCTTTAGAGGGTAAGGATTGGACGAAGGCTCTGAGAAACTTATCACTTAATACTCTATCCTTAAACGTTCCCGTGGCTAGTCAAGACAGATCCTTTGATCCTCCCCTTTTGGAAGCCCCACCCCCCACTAAGAGACTCTTCATCCTTGATGAAATCTCTTCCTCCTCTTCTCAGTCGGTGGAGTCCTCATTTACTCTTTATTTCTTAAGATCCCAAACAAAATTCGTAGGTGTATTGGGAAAAGATGAGATTACTTCCATTGATAGGGGAGGACGGGGGAGAAAATACTTCCTTTATAAAGCACAAACAAAGGCCAGATTTGATATTTTGGCTGGAACACAACAATCTATTGAATGGGCACTTAGAGAAGCGAAGCCCTGAGGCAAGGTGTCTTCATAAAGATCATGTCCTTTAACTGCAGGGGTTTTGCAGGAGCCCATAAAAAATCTTCCTTAAAAAGGGTAGTCTCTACAGAACACCCAGACTTTCTTCTTCTACAAGAGACTTTGGGAACTAGGGAGGAGGTAAAAGCTAGAATGGAGCACTTACTTCCTAGGTGGAGTTTCACGATGGTGGATGCGTTGGGTAGATCTGGAGGTTTGGCCATTGGTTGGAACTCTCAAAAAATACAAGTTCTCAATACTTGGGGTTTGGACTCAGGTATTGGGATTACATTTTTCCTCCCTGCCTTAAAAGAGACAGTCCATTTACTTAACATTTATGGACCTTATCTGAATAGGAAACCCTTATGGGATACACTCCTCAATAAATCCTTCTTCAAGGAACTACTTATCTTAGGGGGGGATCTAAATCTCTCCTTAGGCCCCTCAGAAGTTTGGGGGGACAGTGCGAGGCATGATCCATTGGCGGACTACTTCAGTAACAAATTTGCAAAAGAATATCTTTCAGACCTAGCTCCACCCTCCCTCAAACCAACTTGGAAGAACAACAAAATCAAAACAACTGGAGTGGAAAAAAGACTTGATCATTTCTTGATACTGGCTCTCTTCTGAAAAAATATTTGACCATCAAGAAGTGGATTGGCTTTGGAGGATTATCAAATCATCATCCTATGTTTCTGGAACTCAAACAGGATTCTGAAAAACCAGCTAGCCCTTTCAAATTCAACAAGACGTGGCTAGAATATGACTCCTTTTTAAAGTTAATCAAGGAGCATTGGATTCCCTTCCGACAAGACATTTCTCAGTCAACAACTTATCATTTTATTGAAAATTTAAGAAGAATCAAAGATTTTGTAAAACCTTGGGCCATCCAAAAAATAAAAGGAGAGGATAAGGAGTTAAAAGAAATTGAAATCAAGCTTAAAAATTTCTCTGATGATGAACGAGATCTATTGAGCACTACAGAAACAAAACTCAGATTACTAAATCTGGAAAAAAAGAGAGGATAAAGTTGCTCAAAGAAAATGAAGAAACTTGGAGGTTAAAAAGCAGAGCCATTTGGTTGGAAAGTGGAGATGAAAACACAAAGTTCTTTCATGATTATGCCAAAGGAAGGAAAAATGTCAATAATATGTGGCATTTAAAATATCAATAAGGAAACTCGTAAAATTCCTTTGAAGGGATGTCACTCTTAGGGAAAAACCACTTCTTAAAGCAGACAATCAAGCTATTATAGAGGAAGTAGTCAAAGTGGCACAATACTTCCCAAGATTTGTATAAGAGGAAGATAACCATATTATTATGAGTTAAATTATAGAAAAATAACTACTAAAAGTTCTGCACAATTTTCAAAAGGATAAAAGTCCAGGCCCAGATGGATGGACTATAGAATTCTTCTTGGGATGCTATGAAATTACAGGAACACATCTGCTGAAAATGGTGGAGGATACAAGGATTTCAGGCCGCATCCCTCAAAGTCTAAATGCCACCTTCATTGCTCTCATCCAAAAAATAGATAATCCAGAGACTTTGGATGAATTCAGACCCATCTCACTCTGTAACTGTGCCTACAAAATCATCTCCAAAATTATAGCTCGAAGGTTCAAAAAAATCCTTTCAAAGAATATCTCGGAACAACAATTTGGGTTTTTTGAAGGGAGACAGATACATGAAGCTATAGGAATAGCTCAAGAAGGATTACATAGTATGAATACCATGAAACGAAAAGGGACAGTTGTAAAAATAGATCTATCAAAAGCCTATGACAGAGTTAGCTGGTTGTATATTCGGTTACTATTGACCCACATAGGATTTGAAGTTTCGTTTATTACATGGATCATGAGTTGTCTTACTACAACATCCTTTGTAGTTCTAATAAATGGTTAACCCTCCCCCTTTTTTACTCCTGAAAGAGGGTTTATACAAGGATTCCCCTTGTCACCACTCCTCTTTCTCCTAGTTACAGAAGGACTCCGCAGAGCTCTTACTCAAAGTACGAATATAGGTGACCTCTTGGGGATAAAAAAATCACAGACGTTGTCCCTTACACACCTCCTCTTTGTGGATGACGTCTTACTCTTAAGTGGAGGGACAAGAAGGGAAGCTGAGACTCTAAGGGACATTCTCTCACTCTTTTCTAAATCTATAGGGATGCAAATAAATGACTAAAAATCATCACTCACTACTTTTCTGCTCTCGGAAGAAGAAGAATTATCCCATCTTACCTACTTCCCCTTCAAAAGAAGGACTTTAGGGGAAGGACTAAAGTACTTGGGTTTTAATCTAAAAACCAACGAATATAGAAAAGAAGATTGGAATTGGCTCTTGCAAAAGCTAGATAAAAGAATAAATTCTTGGAGTCACTAGTGGCTGCCACATG
Source organism: Picea abies (assembly GCA_900067695.1). Lineage (NCBI taxonomy): Eukaryota > Viridiplantae > Streptophyta > Pinopsida > Pinales > Pinaceae > Picea > Picea abies. Next base: position 7,457 of record CBVK0100097822.1, read on the forward strand.
TGGGAAGATTGGTTTTGATAAAATTGGTTTTGGAAGCCATCCCTGTTTATTGGATTTCTCTCTCTTGGGTCCCTAAAGGAATTCTGAATGCTGGAAGAAAACTCACCTCAAATTTCATCTGGAGTGGAAAATTAGAGTCGCATGTAACTACTTGGGTCCGATGGGAGAAAATTTCCACACCAAAGTCTTTGGGTGGTTGGGGATTGAAAAACATCTTCCACTTCTCAAAAGCACTGGAAGAAAAGGGGGGGTGGCATCTTCTTAATAATTCTAGTCTCTGGACTAAAGTTATCCGACAGAAGTACATTGGACCAGTTTCTCTTGAGGCCTGAATAAGAAGCCAACCAAAATCATTGAAAGAAGCCTCGGTGATATGGAAAGCTATTGTAAATGATTTTCCAATTATAAAAAATGGTTTATCCTAGAATATTGGAAATGGAAATAGACTCAGGATAGGATTGGATCCCTGGTCAGGCAGTGTTGGGAACCATTTACTCACCGAATAGTTAATACAGTTGTTACATTCCAGAAATTACTTCTTCCTAAGATCCCTAGTGGACTCCAACCACTCCACGCTATGTGCTCGAGGATGGAAGGACCCATTCATTTTGGGACTCAATGAAGAAGAATCAAGAGAACTAGAACTCTTTATCCACAGACTTAAGTTAGCACAACTCCATCTTTCAGACTTTGAGGATGAACTAATTTGGGGTTTTGCACCCTCTCGATCCTACACACCCAAACTAGGTTACATAAAGTGTCATTCAGACTTCATTACATAGGATACTGTTTGGTGGTGGAATAAACTGTGGACAGTTAAAAGCCCGGAAAAAACCAGACTCTTCATGTGGAATGTCCTTCGAAACAAGGTTCTGACTCGGGATAACCTTCAGAAACAGAATTTTGTTGGCCCGGGATGGTGTCCTCTTTGCAAAAAAGAAGAAGAGTCTTCTACCCATGTTTTTTTGAATTGTAGTTACATCAACAAAGTTGGGATGGAGATTTCAAAATTGCTTAAATTACAGTGCTTGTGGGAGGGAAGGAACTTGGAACATTCCTAGCTATTTTGGTGGAATAATAAGTCTTACAAACACCTAAAAGCAATCCCCCTCTTGGTCATTTGGGGAGTCTATCTTGCACAAAACTTCATCATCTTTAAAGGTGTTCCTCTTCCACCAAAGATCACAGCAACAAACAGTGTTTCCCACTTTCCCTCCTCCTCTCCGTCCCCTTCTAGATCACCCTCTAGACGAACGCAAGATTTAGTACTCGACAAGACTTCTCCCTAGATTTTTTTGATGGAGCCTCACAACAAGCCCATTGTGGAGGTGGATGACTCCTCTACATTTCTTCCACACATTTTTTTGTCCTGACTTCAGGCTTCGGAACAGGAACAAACAATTTTTCATAACTAATGAGCTACAAACTACTCATTGTTTTTTCCATAGTAAAAGGGTGTCGGAGACTAAAAGTTTATGGGGATTCATTAAATGTTATAAATTGGATAAAAGGCACTCAGATATGTTTAAACATAAGACTTGCTAGATTGGTGGAATATATAGAACGATTGCAGACAAATTTTGACTTCATTGATTTCCAACATGTCTACATGGAAAAGAATAAAGAAGTGGACCAGAGGTTGAAAGAAGGTATCAACTTGTCTGTGGGCCAATGGAAAATAATTGAGCAACATAATGAATAGTCAAATGAATTTTGGAACAATCCTTTTTTGGAACAAATCTCTAGATTTTGAGTAGAACTTTGAAGAACAGGAGCTTGTTTTTTATCAGCTATAAGGTTTATATATATATTAGTCATACATTATGCAATGAAGAAGCTTAAACATCTACAAAAGCAGTTCTGAATTGTAGAAAACAACATTCATCTATAAGACTACAGTGTAACTGAATGCACCACTTTTTAGGTGTATATACAAAATGTAATTTTGTTCCTAAGTAATAAAATTACTCTTTTTTCCAAGGAAAAAAAACACATATATCCAGTGAACAATATCTTCTATTAAATAAATGAAATAGGCTGGAACTGTAAAACTTCATAACTGAAACACTTGCTTGAATGGTGGTAGCTATCTCTGAGAAGAGATGTGGCTTCTACGTGCATCCTCCTGAGAAGAATGATTTGAATGAGGCTCCAGAGGACCTTTTGATATTACTCATGAATGCCAAAACCCTAGACATCCAAAACCCTAACCCTAGAAGTTGAAATGCCAAAAGTCATGTGGGACCCTATGGGTAAGTTGGTACCTCAACTTCCTGGGGTCGTAACTTTTGCATACAAACTTCGTTTTAGGCACGTGATACCCCTTTAGAAAGGTATTTTAGAGAACTTCACATTCTGTCATAAAAATCTGACTCTGTCTACAATTTGACTGTGGTGAGCCAAAAAAAAAATGTTTAGGGCCCCAAAACGACCCTGGAAGTACAACAAGATGTGATAGCATGAAAACATACAAAATAAGCCAGTTGGATTAGGAGAGAGGCCACTAGTATCCACCTCGAGGATGTGTAGGGATTAAAACATCCCCATAAGTGTAGAACACACGATTACAAAGAAGTACATAAGAACGTATTGAACAAAAAACAGACAAGATGAGCCAGTTGGAATAGGTGGGTGACCACCAATATCCACCTGGATGTTTTCTCCATTTAGGAAGAAACGGTCTCCATTACATTGAGTTCCCCCATCGGGTGAGGAAACTTCTATTGGATTTGGACCCAGGTGAGCCACTTGCCTTGGTGTAGGAGTTTCCCTGTCTTGACAACCCGATAAAGTTGGATCCTCTGTTGGAGAGTGCCCTTGACCTGTGTGTCCACTATATGACCAGTGGATACTTGTTCCATGCATTCAAGGTAGAGCTTTGTTTTTTTCAGTTTCTCTGTGATCTCTGAGGTTTCCAATAATCATGGAAAACATGGCCGAAGGAGGTCCACATTGAACACTAGGTGCAGTCCAAGGAAGGGTGGAGTGTTGAGCTCAAAATCATTGTTACCCACAACCTTGGTGATAGTGTGAGGCCCATAGTGAGGGGGGAAAAGCTTCCGATGGGGCCCTATGAGACGCTCCTTCTACAAATGTAACCAGACTTTCTCACCAACCTGAAACTGGTGCATCACCTTGTGTTGATCATGGCGCTTCTTGTACTTAGCATTGGATTTCTGCAAAATCTCTTGGACCTGTTGGTGGATGTGCTAAATCCACTCAATGAATCTGGTGGCTTTGTCAGTCTCATACTAAACATGGGAATATTTTTTATGTATGGTGGCAAGAGGTAGTGTAACATCCATGGGACCCAAGGGTTGAAATCCCAGCCCCGCCTAAAATGGGCTATGGCCGATGGAGCTATGGAGATCCATGTTGTAACTGTTTTGAACACAGGGGAGACTCTCATCCCATATATGTGGATTCTTAAAATTGTACATGCACAGGATGTGCACAATCATCCAATTGACAACCTCTATTTGGTCATCTGTTTGGGGGTGGAAAGAAGTGGATTTAGTGAGCTTGGTGTCAAACAGTGACCAGAGACTAGACCAAAATGTGCTAAGGAACGTGTTGTCCTGGTCGGAGATGATGGTCTGTGGTATCCAAAAAATGGACCCACACTCGTTCGAAGAATATATTGGCAATATCTTTTGCTATGATATTCTTCTTGCAGGCTGTGAGGATGGCCATCCTCAAAATCTGATCAATGACCAAAAATACACAGTCATTTCCTTGCTTGGTGGACGAAAGGCCAAACATGTAATCCATTGAGATAGATTCCCAAGGCTTATTGGGAGTAGGAAGAGGGGTGTATAAGCCTTTTGTCTTGATGGTTGGCTTAGAAATGGCACAGGTGGTGAAAAATCTGATATACTTTCTGACATCATGTCGAAGTTTTGGCCAATAATAATGTTTCTGAAGAACAACCACAGTTTTCTCCGCGCCAAAATGTCCTGCCATCTGACTGTAGTGGACTTCCCAGATTAGCTTTGAATGCTTGCTTGTAGGAACATAGAGATGGCCCAGATGGCATAATAGTTCGTCTTGAATGTGAAAATCAGTGACAAGTGTGCATGTACCCAAGAGATGATAGGTGGTGGTGAAGTCTGGATCTTGCTGATAAAGTTGGAGCCACTCATATGCCTCATGTACATAGGAATGGAGCACAATGGTGAGTGAAGCCACAAGAGGTCTACTGAGGCAGCCAATGACATGATTTGAGATCCATGTCTTATACTTGATGTTGAGATGGAACTGTTGCAGGTAGGTGGACCACTTCTGATGGTGGTTGTTTTGCAATTTTCACTATGTCTGTATGAACTATAGAGGCTTGTGATCAGTGTGGATGATCCTCTCCTTTCCCAAAATGTAATGTTTCCATTGACGAAAGGCTTGTATAATGGAATACATTTCCTTGGCATAGGTGGGGTATTTTCGGATAGTATATGAGAGTGTCTCGCTATGGTATGCCACTGGATGGTCATGTTGAGTGAGAACAGCTCCTACAACATAGTCATATGCACCAGTCTCAATCTTGAATGGTTGTTGCACATTAGGCAAGGAGAGTAATGGAGCTAAGAAGAAATGATTCTTAAAATCATAGAATGCTCATTGTTGTTCCTTCCCCCACACGAACATTTCCCTACCACTTCCCTTGGTCACTTGGTTGAGGGCCCATGCAATATGGGATAATCCCAACATGAACCATCGATAGAAGTTGGCTAGTCCCAAGAAGCTCCAAAGCTCAGTTAGTGTGGTCGAGGCTGGCCAGTCATGAATGACTTGGATATTAGATGGATCAACATGTACCCCATGCTCATCAACAATGTAGCCTAAGTATTGGACCTTGTTCATGCTAAAAGAACATTTTTCTAAGTTGGCATATAGCTTGTGCTGTCGTAGAGTGCTCAAAACCTGCTGAATATGTCGCATGTGCTCCTCCCAAGTTCTGCTAAAGATAAGGATTTCATCCAAATATACCACCACAAAGGATTTGGTGAAGGGTCTTAATACATTATCCATCAACCTCATGAAAGTGGTTTGTGCATTTGTTAGGCCAAAGGGCATGACCAACCATTCGAAGAGACCTTCTTTACATTTGAAGGTTGTCTTCCATACATCAGTTGGTTCGATGGGACCCTGGTGATAGCCAGACTTTAGGTCAATCTTGCTGAAGAACTTTGCCCCCTTAAGTTGGTCAAGAAGGTCATCAATCCTGGGAATTGGGTACCAGTTCCTGACTGTGATTTTGTTTAAGGATTTGTAATTAATGCAGATTTTCCAAGTCTCGTCCTTCTTCTGAACCAGCATAGTTGGGCTTTTGTAAGGGGAGGAGTTGGTTATTATGTTCCCCTTTTGAAAAATATCTTGGATCTGATGCCTGATTTTGTCATTTTCCATCAGTGAGTGACAATAGACTGGTCCATTAGGTAGAGGTGCACCAGGGGTTAGATCAATTGGATGCTTGACTTGGCAGTGCGTCAGTACCCTGGTGGGTGAGGATAAGATGTATCTGTATTCTTCCACGATCCCATCCACTTGCTTCTACTACACAGAGAGGCTCTGTGTAGAGGCCACGGATGTGGCGACAACCTTTTTCTTACTATGAGCATGGATCACAAAGAAGACAAACTTCTCGGTCTGTGAAATGAACATACTGCATTTCTTAGCAGAGATTAAAGAAATAGTGGTAGGCGACGCTACCTCTGGTATACTGTACAATTGTCTACCCAAAGTAATAATATCACTGCGGGGTATATTCTCATACACAACATGACACTTACACAAATATGGTTTTCCTAAAAGAACATCACAAACTTCAATGGGAGCAATATCACACAATAACTCATCTTTGAAAGGTTTGATTCCATAGGGTAGACAACATTGTTGGCTCACACGAAGATATCTTCCTTGGTGAGGCCAACCGATGGTGTAGGGATGTGGGTGCGGTTTCGTTGGGAGGTCTAGCTGCTTGATGACCTATGCTGAAATCAGATTCTTTTGATTGTCGCTATCGATAATAAAATGAAGTGGAGCCCCATTTACCCAGATCTATGAGTGAAAGAGGCGTTCCCCTTCCTCTGGTTCTTCTGGTTCACTTGGTCGGATTTTGGTGGTAGAGACAATGGCACTGGGTTTAAAATCAATAATCCACTTCCCTCCTTTAGGATTTGATTCAGAATCATAATCAACCTCCAACTCGAAAGCCTTCAGCTCAGCCATGAGTGACTGCTTGGAGCGACATTCTTCAATGTTGTTCCAAGGGATTTTATGGTACTCACACCATTTTCCCATGTTATTCTTTGTCTTCTCATTGCCCTTCTTTTGTTATGGCTTGGACTGGTTGTCTTGAGAGTGGCCATATAGGCTCGGTCCCTTGTTGTGTGGGTTGGGGCCTCCTTTTCCCTACTTCAGTTGTGAGGAGTTTGCAGATCCAAACTCTTGCCTCTTCTTCTTAAATTTCTGCTCAATATTGACAACATACTTATAAGCCGTGCCTAATGAGGTGATTTCCAGAAACTCCATTTATGTTTGAATGTATCTATGAAAACAACCATAGTATTTGAGCACTGGATGACGCTCAGAGTCTTTGATACCCAATTTGGTGCAGAGGGTATGGAAAATATTGGTGAAATATGATATTGTCTAGTCCCTTTCTTGACGTAGGGTAGTCCATCTTGTACACTGGTCCTCGTAGCTTCCAACAAGGTAGGGGCCACCAAAAATATTGCGGATTCCTCTATGTCTCTTTTCTCAAAGTAAGTATCCCACCAATCCTTAACATGGGGGATGGCCTTGAGGAGTCCAAAAGTAATGTTTTCCCTATCGAAAAAATTGTGGACCAAAAAATACCCTTCGAGTAGATTCAAACATTTATCTATAACATATGCATCTATCAGTCCTTCCAATAATGGAATATCAAAATTTACCTATACGTTGAAGGGGGGTGCATGGCCGCTTAATGGAGATGCTTCTCCTATGGCAAGTCATCGAAGGATCTACACAAATTTTTCCATCATTTCATTCCTTTGTCATGCAAGGGCTTCCTCAAGAAACATTTTAATATTATCTCCTTCTCCATCATATTTCTTTCTGTGCCCCATGGGTTGTTGTCAGGCTCGGCGTGAGCGATCTTGCAACATCTAGATTGGTTCGAGTCCCAACTTCTTGTACCCAGATCTTGTCGGAGACATGCACGAAGAAAAATAAATGAAGAGCAGACCACTCTGATACCACTAATACAGATTTAGGAGAAGAATGAATTGATTACAGACTGAATACAATAAACACAGAGATATGAAGAATAACACAAATATCCAATGAACAATATCTTCTATTAAATAAATGAAATAGGTTGAAACTATAAAATTACATAACTGAAACACTTGCTCTAATGATGGTATCTATCTTTGAGAAGAGATATAGCTGCTACGTGCATCCTTCTGAGCAGAATGATTCCAATGAGGCTCCAGAGGCCTTTTTGATATTACTCATCAATGCCCAAACCTTAGACATCCAAAAACCTAACCCTAGAAGGTGAAACTCCAAAAGTCATGTGCGCCCCTATGGGTAAGTTGGTACCTCAACTTCTTGGGGTCATAACTTTTTCATACGACCTTCATTTTAGACACGTGATAGCCCACTGGAAAGGTCTTTTAGAGAACTACACATTTTTCCATCAAACTTTGACTTCGTATAAGTTTGACTGTGGTGAGAAAAAAAACCATGTTTAGGGCCCCAAAACGGCCCTAGAAGTACATCAAGATGTGATGACATGAAAACATACAAAATAATCCAGTTGGATTAGGCGAGAGGCCACTAGTATCCGCCTGGAGGATGTGTAGGGCTTCATACAACCCCATAAGTGTAGAACCCATGACTACAAAGAAGTACAGAAGAACGTGTTGAACAAAAAATGGACAAGAGGAGCCAATTGGAATAGGTGGGTGGCCACCAATATCCACATAGATCATCAAGAGTTCTCCCTCCATGGTTTCTCTAGCTCCGAGCTCTCTTTTATACTCTCTCCTTGTTGTTCATGCAAAAAAAATATTGACTAATCAAAACTAATATAACTTCTCATACAATTTTTTCTCTATTTTCTTGCTTTCTTGACTCACACACTTCCCCAAGTTGATTATACGCATCCCCCATGCTCCCAATAACTATGGGATGTGAATTCTCACACCCACTCTCTTACATGCATTCAATGATTGGCTTTGTGAACACTCAATCAAGAAATAGAGTTTAATACATAATGATAATAAAATTAAGGAATGTGGGTGGAATTAATAGACAGGGGTAATTCCCCCTTGGACCCCCCTCTTAGGAATTCTCTTATACCCTCCCCTCTCTTGTGGATTAATACAACCCCCATATTTATCCATGTCCCCTTAGCAGCTGACATTACATTTATTATTAAAATTTAGAAATACAATTCACATATACATTGTTTGGTCGTAGCCATACATTATATCTACATTAAGCATTAATCAAACTAGGGATTATAGCAGGGATGTTACAAGTGTGTAACCAATATCTCTTAAAATAATTTTGGTCTGCTCAAATTTGATTTTCCAAGATGGCCCTAAAAAAGTTAGAAAATTCACATTTCATGGCTTATCTATGCCCAATCTATTAGATTTGATCTGGTTGGGACCACTTTTGTAACATACTCATTTTGATCCCCTAATTAAATATGTAATTAATTACACTAATCATTATTTTAATTTTGACATGGATAATTGATTACTATGCCATGGTGATCTAAACATGTCATGTTGTAAATATTATATCCTTCAACTAAATAGAAGGATGCCAACAACTGATTGAGGCATAAGTGCCTACAGGGACCATGATACCATGAGTGGGGAGAGGACCAAGAAAGGGTTCAATATGCCTAATAAATCCCTATCCACCTTTGTCAAATTGATTCCTATGATGTCAAAATAACCTTGGGAATTATCCTCCATTTTCCCTTATTGACTTGACTAGCCAATCATTGAATGTAGTTAGTGGAAGGACCACCTTCAAAACTTATGACAGGAATGGGTTGAGTACTTCAGGATGGGATTGATTAAAGGTGTGGTCAAATCATCTTTTATAAAACTTTCCCAATATTTTTGAAATCATTCCCACCATTTATGGGTGAGTTGCATGAGAAAGGGAGATTACTGATGGAGGAGGAAGGAAACATGTGCATGGGGGGTAGAGGAGAAGATATGCAAGTGTGCATGAGCTACTAAATAATTTGTTGGCATGCAAATTGAGCATAAAAGAGAACTGGGGTGCAATATGAGCCAAGACACGTGTTAAACCAATTAAGAATTCCTTGTTTGGGACCCTAAATTTTGTGAAAAATTCTTATGAAAGCTAGAGAGTGGGACTACGATATTAGGCCATGTTGATAACATGAGGAGAACTAAATGGAAGATATTCCATGAGGAACTATAAAGTAGTGAAAGGGAACTTGCTCTTGTGTTGTGTTGATCCAACATGAGAGGTGCCTTAGTTTTGTGGAATTATTGATAGTCAAAAAGGAGTTTCCCGTGAGGTTGTTCATTGAAGAATTTTTCATTTTCCCATAAGTGTTGAGAGCCTTTCCCAAAAATTCACCCTTTTGGTATCGTTTTCTAGCTAGGGGGTGACCATTTGTAGAAAGAACTAATGCAACTAAGCCTATAATTGGGTGGAAAAGTGCTAACCCTCATCTAGCTTGTTAAGCAATCTCAATTTTAGATAAATGCTCTTACCATGCTTAGAAATTTACTTATAGCTTGGATTACGGTGTTTTATAAGTGATAATTGAATTTGATTTTAATAATTATATTTACATAAATTGTGAGGTGTACATGGTTGTGGTAAAGAGTATGGTGAAGGAATTATTTATGCACGGGTGTGATGAATTTTTCTATTTGTTGCCTTAGGAAATTGAATCAGTTTTCCTATGTATTTTTTTCATAGGCTCTATCTTAGATAGTGCATTTTTTCATTCCTTTGGTAAAGATGCTATTCTTAGAATCTAGACTAAACTAACTTCTATATGCATACATTCCTAAGTACTTTAAGTTACTACACTAAAGTAACCGTATATTGCCTAGTATATGTTTTTAATCCAATACAATGAATTTTTCATTAGTGTGGCAGGATAATTGTTTCTTGTTCATAGGTAGGAGGTCATATGAAGCTAGAGGATTAGTTGAGAGTTTAGAAGGGAATGAGAAGCTTAGAGTCCTAGCAACTTGTTTGATTTGATGAAATGCCCATGCATTTTATATATGAAAATCATGAATGCAAAATATGTCCTTAGTTTGGGTTGAATTTCCTTTGTAATTGGATTGAGTGAATTGGACCGATCAAGGGTGGTTGGGTCTTAATTAAAAACCTATGACTAATGCATTTATTACAATGTTGTGAAAATGCATCTTTCTCCCGCAATCCCTTTAAAAGAAACAAATTGATTATGGATTGATATTTTATCTTGGAAAGGACTATGTGATTAAATGGCATAGGAAATCCTTCTCATCGTGATAGATTTATGAAAGTTGTATGCTTATCTTATGAACCTTTGTTTTTGAGTTATAAGTATCTATGAAATTTTTTCCAAGCATGTTACTAGATTACAAGAGCATGATGGATGGTGCAACTCACTTAAATTGTATATATATGTGTGTGCACTTGTGTTTGTAGGGAGATATAGATGGACATGCTTTTTTCCTGAGAAAATATTGATTTTAAAGGATTTAGATCCCTTTCTTATGTCTTGTCTAAGTCAAGGGGAGCATTAAATAAGTGAAATCCCTTGTGGAGAAAACTTAGCTAAATTTTGGAAAAGTTTGAAGGGAAAACTTGGAAAATTTAGTGTATCGCATGAAATTAAGTTCATGCGATATGGTGTGTATCGCATGAAGATAAACTTTGTGCAATACAACCCATATTGCACAAAGAAAACATTTGTGCAATACAAGCAAAGATGGTGAGAGGGAAATTTTAGGACTTAGGAAAACTTGGAGAAGTTTAGGCTTATTTCCAAAAGAGAAAACTTCACACCATGCAATGAAAAGAGAAGTCATCACATTGGAAGACAAATTCTAAAGATGTGACATATCACAAGAAAGATAAATTTCTTGTGACATGTCATAAGGAATGAAATATTTGGGTGACACAAAAAGGAGGATGAGACATCCTGTTGCAAGGAGGAAAAACTTCCAAGATGTGACACAATGTAGGAAAAAAATGTTTGCATGATAAAATTTTTGAAATGGGTGTGAAACATCGCATAGAATAAATATTTTCCAAGCGGCGCTATGTCACATGATGAAAAATGTTCATCATGTGACATATCATATGAGTAGAGTATTCGAGTGCTATGAGAAGTTTGTGTGTGTGTGTGTGAGAGAGAGAGAGAGAGAGAGAGAGAGAGAGAGAGAGAGAGCCTTTCACAAGGGAGAAAACTTTCTCTTATATGATATGTCACACAAGAAAATTCTTTAGGTGTGATAAGAAACTTGTGAGCGATGAAACATGGTGCAAGGAGGAGGTTTTCCTTGATGAAATAGGATAGAAGGGGTATTTTTCCTTGGTAACCGTGAAGCCTAATGGTTTCCTATACACCTATTGATGTAGTACCATATGATTCCACATAACCTAGAACATGTGGATCCATACCGATGATGACGTGGTAGAAAAGAGAAATCTCCTAAAGAAGCTTTAGAAGGCCATAAATTTATACTCGAAGCTCAGAATTGAACAACAGTACAATCATTGGAAAGATATTGATGAGTAGAATTCCTTCGTAAGCTCATAATTGGCTCGAGATTCATGTTTATGAGGGAATTTTTTTAATACCCCACTTCCTTAATGATACATAGGGGGATAGGTTGTTACAAATTTATTCAGTCTTATTTTCTTATTTGAAACCCCTCAGCTAGTTGGTTGACTGCTTAGTTGACCCACCAATTGACACCAAACTATGCCATTTGATTTCCAAGAATTAGGTTTAATCAAAAATATATTCGAACACATAACACATTAATAACAAAAACACATCAAGAATGCTACATAAATCAAGTTTTTACATACTATTCCAATCGTATAAAAAACACACATGATATGTAAACCAAAATTTCATGTATAATGATGATGATAATTAACATTGATTTAGACCAACTTTGGTCTATTGGAACTTAACTAAATTGATGATGAATCAATTGATTTACTTTAGCATTTTTTTTATAGCAGAAGATATTGGAGATACTATTTCCTAGATCTCTTTAATTTACATGATTTGACAAGTTATGAAGATCAATCGTGTTACAAATATTGTGAATTGATACCTCATGTGTGCATAGGCAGGGAATTCTAAGAGAAAGTATTTTTCATCTTCCACTTTCTTATCATCACAAATATTACATTATTTCTTCCCATTGTGTTTTACGTCATGTCAAATGATTGAATTCACTATGAAGTTAATGAGAGTTTAATCTTATTTTAGTAATGTTAATTATCTTCTTTAAGCTAGCTATTGTAAAATGCTACTTTTGATCTTCTAACTTGGGGTTAATGGTCTCTTTATAGTACATCAAATTTCTTTTATTATCTATTTCTTTATTTGTACATAAGTTTTTTCATCTCCAAAACAAAATACATGCTAATTCAAAATGGGGGTAGTACACTTCTAACCAAACATAAATATCACACTAGTCCCTATGATAGGGGAGGAAATGCAAGTTTGTGCTCCCCCTCATGAATTCTTTCCCCAAGAGCAACACCACTTGTAACATCCCCAGTTTTAATCCCCAAAAACTATAAAATAATTGTATAAATGTGATTTAGGCTAGTGAGCCAATATGTTGGGGCAACGATCTCGTATTGACTAATATGGTTGGTGAACAAGATATGTAAAATGTAGATTGGAACTTGTTAATAAAAATGATAATTGCTAACTGTGATATGAGAGGGACGATAATGATAGGGGGTTAAGATTCCACAAGAGAGAGGGGTCCAAGGGTGAATTATTCATGGGTGTTAATTCAAACCTACATTCCTGAAATTATTATCATTGTGTATAACCTTCTATTTGTTGTCGGTTGTTCCCAAAGCCAATCATTAAACTCATGTAATAGGGTGGGTGTGAGGAGTCACATCTCATAGTTATTGGAGAGCATGGCCATGAGTACAATCAACTTGGGGCAGTCTAGTGAGAGTCAAGCAAGCAAGGGGGAAGAAGGAAATTCGTATGCAAAAATGGGACAATTTTTACATGCATATTTTGGGCAGAAAGAGAGGAGTTGAGTGTTGGGAAGAGCACCAACTATGTTTTTATCGAGGGTAGGCATTATTGAAAATTGTTTATGCTAAAATGGAGGCCTGTGTGCCTGTAAAAATGGGATGTAATCCTGTAGTGCATTTCCTGTTGAGGAAATGGATTAAGAGTCTTCGGAAAATTGTTATGAGAACTCCTGGAGAAATTGATAGCTCTTGTAGTCCTCAGTTGAGAGATTATTCATCAATAAAGTGCACTGGAATCCCTAATAAATGAACGGTACAACCCAATGGACTGAGAGCAGTAAAAGGGGGTACATTCCTTGGGTTGTGCAGGTTGAGAGGAAGATAACTAGTGGATTTGAACTACTGTGGGAGTAGAACCTGGGTTTTTGGGTTTCCATTGTGAAAATGGTTTATATGAATGTTGTGCATTTGTTGTTTGCTTGAAAAGTTGCATTCATGGTTATTCTATAAATGTCATTATATGCATATTTAATTATGATCCCATTGCCCCTTCATTTATTTCATATGTATGGGGCATTTTAAAATTTCGTTTCAGTAGGCTAAGTCATTTTTGCACTAATGGGACTCGGCTTGGAGGTCGGGCACATTATAGAATGCTATCAGAGCTCAAGGTTTAACACCAAGATTGTATGGGTCGAGGCTAGCATGAATTTTTCATAAATTTGTTGTTGCATATGTTCACTTGTGACATATTTAGGGAAATACATGAAAACAGAGTGAAATTCCTCAAATTTATGGACGAATTTGAGTTTAATTCACCTCAGAACAGTCGAATGAAGGGGTTCATGATGTTGATCTATAGATTGCAAAGTTAATTTTTCGATGGTGTGAATGAATTGGAAAGTATAATCATACTACCCAATTTTTCATTGTGTTATAATGCAATTTTTCAAAATGTAGGAATTCTATCTAAAAAGAAGTAAAACATAGATGTTAGAGCAATAACAAAAAAATCCACATGGACCTCATCTAAAATATATTACAAATAATTATTGAAGCACCTTTGTTTAATCTTCTCTAAGGAAAACGAAAACATAGATTTGAAATAGACCATTGACATTTTTGTAGGAAAGAACTATTCTAAAAATAATTAGAAATATTCTACAATGTTTATTATTCTCTCTACTAAATGCATAGTCAAAACTATTGATGTTTGAAAATACGAGAATTCATCAAAGTTTAGAGGTTTGCATACTTGACTCAAATAAAGTTTAGGGGTTTACATACTTGACTCAAAGACTATACAACTGGTATTTTTCTCTCCCAAAAGAGCTAACTAATTTCTCAACGATTATGAATAAGAAAGTTCCCTCTATATTGCATTCTTCTTTTTAGAGTATTTTTTGTAATTTTTATTTCTATCTCAACTATAAATGGTTCTACATTGTATTCAACCTTTTTAGAAGATCTTGTCTCTAGTTTAGTTGTTTCTTCAATTGAAGAAAAAACAAAAGGTCCATGGAAATTATGGCCATTCAATTTTGATTGTAACACTGTAGTAAATACAAAATGAGCAATGAAACATGGGGACTAAATCGGGTGGTAAATCCTTTGATCATAATTTATAAAAAACTCTCGCCAGATCTCGAAAACCATAATCCCCCATGAAAAATTTAAGAGTTGCTTACAAGTGTTCGGTTATTCATTGTCATCATATGATCCACAGAAGAGAGGACCATTTCATTGGTGGGAATGGAAAAATAATAACTTGGACAAAGTTACATTTACACAAGACAAAATATAAAATGAAATTACCTCCCGAATTTAGTCATCTTCATTAAGCTCAAACTTTGATTTCTCAGAATTGTTAGGCGTGGCACTCTGAACACCCCCTTCAAAATTCATGAAAACACTTTTAAGGGAACAATGCAATGCATGATCAACTGGCAAATTTGAGTGTGTTCAAAGATAATAGTCAACACACCATTCTCTTCTTGTATGTTGTCATTCAAAAAAAAAACTTGTGGAATAATAATGTTCAATAAAAATCCATCAATGGTCTCTCTCTATTGTGATGAAGGATATAAAATATGTTGGGAGCTCCATTGGACTTTGTGGAATGATTAGATTTACAAAGGCGGTAGACTTACATTGATAAGTTAGAATTGTTCTTAGAAAAAATCTATTGCACTCCATGCAATCTAGTGAACTGGAGATTGGAAAGGTAAAAGCCAAAGAGACCACTATTTAAACAACTATAAGAAAATTCCATTGGACATACAAGTATATAAATATCAAATTTATAATTTAATTTGAACTAGACATAATTTTTTAGCCCCTACATTTAAAACGAGTCATCAAATACATTCTGAAATTTTAAGTAGGTTCTATAGGATTTCAAAATCTAGGCTTGGGATAATTACTTTAACTGGTATTCCTATTGACTTGCGGGGATAAAAAAATATTTAATTTAAATAGTAAAATAGAATCTTTGCTTTAGAGGGTACAATGAAATTAAAGAAATAAAGGATTGTGTTCTCTAGTTTATATTAATATGGGTTCTTAAAAGATGTAAAAATCCATGTTTAGAATCACTGAAAGAATGCTTATCATACCTGACTAAGGCATGTATATAGTAATGAGTTAGTAGTTGAATACATATTAATTTGTAGTTGACCGAATTCATATGTACATTATAACCAAAGTTTTTTTTTAAATATATTTTTTTGATTATTTATATTTCATTTTTCATCAACTTTATTGGGTTATACATTTGAAATCTTATTTTAGGAGCGACAGTGTAATGTTTGGTAACATCGTCATGCATATATGTTGTTGATATCTGATTTCTCTATGTTTGAAGTAGTTTGACATTGCACATCGATGCTCTCTAGGTATGCTACTCACCACCTTTTCTCCTCACCGTCATCACTGCCTCACTTCACAGTGTCACGTAGCCACCTCCTCACCCCACCCCAGAACCTCCCCATGACCTCCCCACCACTATCGCTGCACATCAGATACAATAAAAACATTAGAAAACCAAGTATAACACTCCTAAAAGTCCAAGAGTGTTATGTGGTTCAAGAACAAAAAGAGACTTGATAATAGAAATCAGCTCAAATGCAGGGCCTAGCATGAATTACCAATTTGAATACAGCTCCAAGGATTATAGCTCCAACCAGAAATACTATAAATATGGGTGCATTCCTATCTCTATTGTAGGATGTTGTATGCAAAAATACACAATCTAATTAAGGGTGAAAGTTAGACCAAGATAGAGGGGATGGATGCTATCCTAGAGGTATCCATTCCCATCCCCAACCAGAAAGGATTAAATTCCAATCATTCGGGAAAGGAAGCTATGAGGAGCGAGCTATCAATTGGTGGGATGGAGTGAGACGACCCTCTCTATTTTAAAGGGTAAAGGGTAACTATTGCAAGTGAGTATCAAATAAATAACCTATCTTTTTATAAGGCACACAATGAAGTGAATCAATTTCTTTTTTGGTTTAGATAAGGCACTTACACAAACGATGTCTAGAAATATTGAAAAGATAGGCTCGAAATTGGGGAGATAATAACCCGGTATGAGATGAATGGTTGCCAATCGGATATTGATTTCCCGAGTGGAACTGGAGGTGTCTTCCTTGCACTCTAGCAAATGCATGTGCCATTGAAAAAGAGAGATATATGCCCCGATGCAGCACGCCTCATAAGAAATGATACCATACCAACATAGAGATAATAGCTTGTTTTGTCAGTGGGCCTATCCCCAACTCCTAATATGAATTTGAAATGGATTAGCATTCCTACACGATCTACTCAAGGACCAACAAAAAACTCAACCTTTCATATGAAGCAAGCTACTCCATGCACAAACAAACAAAAACTCCATATACCTCAGTTGGAGATGAGCAAGAGATTCATGTACAAGTGCTCTGGATTGAGGTGTTGATATTTTTAAAAGAATTTTATTGTTATTTTTATTTTTTCCCTTTCAAAAATACACCAAGTGGTTTCTTTTATAATGAAAAAATTATGGGAAACCAAATGCAACTGTTTTTACAATTAATGTAACAATATTGCACCATTTTCCTATACAAGAAAGTACAAATTGAAGTGGGTTACAGATTTTTTCACGATTTTTTTACAACTAATATTGTCGGCATGGGAGGGAATATTCCCTTCTGTCCTCATATGAGCTCCTTGATCACTGTTTTTTCTTATTATTTGAAAACATTGTAACAAGCATTTTGGCATACTAAATTTAGTATTATTTCAATGTAACTCAATGAATTCACCAAAGTCAAATTTTTCTACTCCAATTTATCTGAATAACACTAGATGCAAACATTTATGCACTAAACATACAATTGTCTTTTCAATTAAATGAGCTACCTAACATAGCGGATTAAAGTTGACTTCATTCCAAACTGGTGGGTGATTTGGAGGTCTGATTGCTAAAGTTGAACTCATCTCAACCCTTATTATAATAGTAAGAGGTCGACAAGCTACATGATAGTGCCCACATTAGAGATACTATGCTACAAAGTAAGACCATCATACCATCATGATCTAAACCAGTGTCCCCCTTTCATGTTCACCTTTCCCCATGCTCATTATCTCAAATCTATCTGACTCTAATAAAAATCTTCACAAAATCCAAAATGCACTGAGTTGAGGAACTTACTTGCAATTGGTGCCATGATCCAGGTGGATATTGGTGGCCACCCACCTATTCCAACTAGCTCACTTACAGATTTCATATTGCCAGTTTCAGTTTTCATATTGGCAGTTTTTTTCCTAATTTTTGGGTCCTTAACTTCTGGGGCCGTTTTGAGGCACTAAACAACATTTTTAGGGCTCGCCACAATCAACTTGTAGACAAAGTCAAATTTTGAAAAAATAATGTGTATTCCTTGGATAGACCTTTCCAATGGGCTATTGTGCACCTAAAATGGAGATCGTATGCAAAATTTACCACACCGAGAAGTTGATGTACCAACTTACCCCAACGGGGCCCACATGACTTTTGGTCTCCTAGGGTTAGGTTTTTGGATGTCTAGGGTTTTGGCATTCATGTTTATCTTAAAAAGGATTTTAGAGCCTCATTGTACTCATTTTCTTGCGAACGAGCCTATCTGTCACATCTCTTCTCATAGATATGTTTCCACCATTCTAGCAAGCTTGTTTCGGTCTGCATTTTACAGTTTCAATATATTTCTTATTTAATAGAAGTCAAGTTTTACTATATCTATATTATTATTCACTGTGTATATATGTTAATATTATCAATCTATGTTTTCATTTCCTTCCACTCATAAATCTGGATCAATGGTATCAGAGTGGCCTGCTCCTTGTTTTTTTTAGTGCATGTCCCCGACGAGGTCAGTTTATAGAGATTTGGGTCTCGAGCTTGTTTCTATTGAGGAGAATTGCTCTCGCATGCCCAAGAAACCTTCCATGGAGGGAGAAAATAAAGACAACAGGACAATATATCCTTTCAAAATGTTACTCGAGGAATCCCTTGAGCGACAGAGGAACGAGATGATAGACAACTTTGCAAAAATCCTTCGACGATTGTCGACAAGCGACACATCTACCTCAAGTGGAGGCGCCGCCCCCTTCAAGGTACAAATCAATTTTGATATTCCCATATTTGAAGGTCAAATAGATGTGGATGTCGTAGATAAATGGTTAAACCTTCTAGAAGGGTATTTTTATGTCCACAACTTTTTTGATAGAAAAAATATTACATTTGTTCTCCTCAAGGTCGTTCCCCATGTCAAAGATTGGTGGGAGAATTTATGTGAGAAAAAGGAACTAGAGGGATCCACATTGTTTGCAGTTGCACCCACTTGGGGTTCCTTCATGATAGCTATTAAGGACCAATACTACCCTATTGGAAGTTATGATGACTTGTATACAAGATGGACTACATTGTAGCAGGAAAGAGATGAAACGGTGTCATAGTTCACCAATGTCTTTCATACCTTGCGTACCAAGATATGTAACAAATATTTTGAGAGACATTTGGTGCTCAAGTACCAATATGGTCTACATAGATACATCAAGAAAGAAATGGAGTTTCTAGACATCTCATCCTCGGGCGCAACCTATCGATATGTTATCAAAATCGAGCAGGAGCTTAAACAAAAGATGCAGAAGTTTGGGTCTGGGAACCCCTCACATTAGAAGAAAGGAAAGGGTAGCCCCAACCCACAAAACAAAGGGGAAATAAAATATGGACAACCTCAAGACAACCAGTCTAATATGAAAACAAAGAAGGATAATGGAAAGATGAATAAAGACGTCAAGAAGTGGCACAACTTCCATAAGATCCTCTGGCATAACATTGTTGATTACTGCTCAAAGAAATTATTGGTGGTGGAGGTGAAATCCTATGAATCAAATGCAGGTTCCGAATCGGAGTTAGAACTAGAAAAGGGGAGATGAATTATTGATGACGAACCCAGTGCCATCGTTGCTACCACCAAGATCCAGGCCCATGAACTTGATGAGCCAGAGGAAGGAGAGAATCTCTTTCATTCATAGATATGGGCGAAGGGTACTCCATTTCAATTCATAGTTGATAGCGGTAGCCAGAAGAACCTCATCTCAACGGATTTCATCAAATGGTTGGCCCTACTGACAATTTCCTACCTGTAACCATACACCATCATATAGATCTACCAAGGAAGTGACCTTCGCGTCAGCCAACAATGCCACCTATCTTATGACATGAATCCCTTCAAAGATGAGGTATTCTAGGAGCCTATCACCGAGATTGGGCTGATAGGATCCCTTCTCTGGGGTTGTCTAATAGGCGTTACTTCCCCCTGGGTGCATATATTATGGATGCATGTGTCAGGGTGTATATATTATTCCCAGGCAAATGCTCCTGATTGTTCTTTAAGGATGTCTACTAATTGTTTCTATTGGTCTATATCTAGCCCGGAGTTTATATGTAAAAATTTCCCTGGACTAATCTCGTAGGGAATAGTATAAGACACGACAGACTCATCTATCTCAAAAATAAAATATGTCAAAGATAAAATGGATGGGTCTAATTGTTCTTGAAATTATTCCCCAAACATGTACTCAAATTGGGGAAAAGACTGTGGAAAATCCACACATGTAATAGCAGAAATGAATTGGTTTAGCACATTTTCTGGTGTATGTTCCTGAAGTTTCCTTGCATGGTCACTAGGCAATACGGGTTCTTCCCAGTCTTCATTCTCATATGGACATTCAAGCCACCATAAATTCTCCATAATAGGTTGATTTGGAGGGTAAATGGTGAGCTTCTAGATAGAGAGACCATTTGAGATGGTCATTTCTCCTTCTCTACAGTCAATAAATGCATTGGTTGTGGCTAGCCAAGGTCTTCCCAAAATAACGGGATGGCCTCGGGCAGGATCCTTTGAATGAATGATAAGAAAATCTATGGGGTAGTCCCATGAGGCTAAAGTAACCATGACATCATTTAAAATCCCTTCAGGTATAACCCTAGTCTTATCTACTAATTCCAAAATGGTTAAGGTAGGCTGAAGAAGAGGTTGTAATTGTAATTGGTCCAAGGTAGTAGCGGTCATAACATTGATGGTTGCCCCTGGGTCTATGAGAGTGTTTCCAATGGCGACCTCATTAATGGTTATAGTCACTATAGGGTTTCTTGGATTCCCATATTTTTCTAGATTTGGCTGCTCTGATATGTACTCAGAGAGTCCTCCTACCAAGTGTATTATAGGAGGGTCCTTTTTCTTCATAATTGGCTTCTTGCTACACAATTATTTGACTAGCTTACTATAGATTGGAATGTCTTTAATAGCTTGAAGTAGGGGAATCTTCACACAAATATTTTTCAACTCATTCAAAACGTCAAATTTCGGTCGGGTGGAAGGTTTCTCGATTACCAATCGGTCTGGATAAGGAGGGACCTTCGTAATTTGTGAAGGTTCATTTTGGGGAAGCTTGGGTTCTTGATTCTTCAGGATAATAACATCTTCCCACCTAGTGTCATCCGTGGGTTGTTCGATGGTTTCTTCTTCTTCTTCTTCCTGGATGACTACTAAAGGTCTCTTCCTATCTAGAAATTTTCCCGATCTTAGTTGAATTTCCTGTAATGGAACAAGAGTAATGAAATATGTCAAGAAGGCCTGCATCTCAACATTGTTAAGAGGTTGAGGGGGCTTATTATTGGGGTTCGACACTGGCTGTGCCGGTAATAGTGTCAGTCTTGGGGAGCTTGCATTTTGATATTGTAGGGGTTGTTGTTGTGGGATAGGAGGTAAAGGTGGTGGAACGAATCCTGGCAGAAGTTGTGGAGTGTTCGATGGGAATTGAGGATAAGGATGGTTGGACATAAAAATAGGTGGAGCTTGAGGGTTTCCTAGATTGTGTCCTCCTCTTCATCCTTCTAACCAAGGATGTTGGTACTGAGTAGACCATTTTTTCCAACCTGGTGGGTTCCACGGTTGTTGTTGTTGATAATAGGGTGGAACTTGGGGATTGTAGATCTAGGTATGTGGGTTGATTACTAGGCTTCCATGGCCTCCTAGGTGCATAAGAAGACTCCCCAGGATCTCCACTCCTATAGATGGCTAATAAACCGGGAAAGAATGGACATTTATCAGTTGAATGGTATTTTGTATAGAAGCCACAAACTGAAATGTTATCTAATGGGAATTCCCTTGAGGAATGCTTCCTTCTGCATCTTGGGAAATATATGCTCATTGTTGCATTCTCCTCCTCCTGTTTCTTTTTGAGTTTAAGGGTATCCAACTGGTAACCTATTATGCTTATAATTTCTGTCTTGAAATTTTCTAGAAGTTTCCCTATCTCTACTCTTGTAATACCACCTGAAATAACTGGTTTCAAGCTTCTATTGTAAGGGTCCCAAACATTCTTTCCTATTTTGGTTCTACTCCTTGAGTAGTTTTTACACATTTCACATATTTCAGCAAATGGTTTATGAGAAATATCACCTGATTCCATCAGGTTAAGCATCTCTAAATATTCTTCTGAAATTCCTTTAAGAAAAAGAGCCCTAACTGCATCCTCTAGGAGGTCATGGTATTTTGACTTGTGGGAGATATAACCAAATCTTTCCATATAGTCTTCAAGGGTCTCGTCTTCTAACTGTTGGACTTTAAAGATGTCATTACGAGAGTCTTTGGTCTTGCAGTAGTCTTGGTACTTCTTAAGAAATGTGTCTTTCATGGATTCCCAAGACCTAATACTGGATTCTCTCAACCCCATGAACCATCTTAATGCAGAGTCTTTAAGGGTGGCAGGAAGAGTTTTAATTTCTGGGCATCTTGCACATAGTTGTAGCTCCTGCACAAGATGTCAAATTCAAATAGGAAGGTGTCTAGATCTTCACTGTTTTTACCATAAAAGGTTGGCAGTGCTGAGAGAGGAATATTCTTCATGTTGACATTTGGAGTGGTGTCTAAAATCAGAAACCTGAAGGTAGTTTTGGTTTGGTTTCCAGTTTCTTCTTCCTCTTTGTGTCTTACATTGTTATGGTCCTCCTGATCACCCATATTGGCTTGGTTTCCAAAAAGAGAGTACCTAAGTGGTTTTATCTTTGAAGAGAACAAAGTTTCTCTTTCATGAAAAGGTCTTCCTACTGATTGGATGTCTGGGACTCTACTCGAGCCGGTTGAGATTATCGGTGCCAAAGTTTCTGTGTCAATTTGAGAGATAATTACATTGGTTGAGCTGCCAAACAAAAGATTCACCTGTTCAGGGTCTATGATATCTTCAAAATTAGGATTTCTTGGTGGTGGTGTAAAAGAAAAAGATGTATTGTTTAGTTCTGTGGAAGGCTCGAGTGGTCTTGCCTCTTGTCCTAGTATGATTGATGCTTCAATTTATTGTTCTATAGTGCTCCCCATGTTAGTCTTCTTAGAGACTATTTTAGCTCTTTGGGTTGAGATAGCTCATGTTTTTCGGTATCAGCCTATGGATTTTATAAGTGGAACCTCCCTTCCCCCAAAGAGATCAAAAGGAACCTTGGTTGAAAGGTCTGATTTTGATTTAATGTATCTACCT
>CBVK0100097823.1:0-30750 GCA_900067695.1 Picea abies
AAAATCATTGAGGAACATAGCCCTTCCTTATAAGTTGACCAAGATGGATATCACATGCATCTTGACTATTTAGGAACATCTCACTAAAACATAAACCTTTAGGAATGTCACGAGGTGACATAACCCTTTATGTACATTGCAATGTGACATAACCATTGTGGGATGTAGCAATTTAACATAACACAATGAAGATGTATGTTGCAATGTGACACAATCATTAGGGAACATCACAATCCAACGTAACCCTTGACAAACAGTGACATATCCCTTAATGAACGTTGCACTAAAACATAACCCTTAATGAATGTCGCAAGATGGAATAACCCTAAATGAAAGTTGCATTGAAACGTGACCCTTAAGGAATGTTGTAAGGTGACATAATGCGTAACGAATGTTGTAATGTGATGAAACCATTGAGAAACATTGAAATGAGAAACAACTCTTACTGAACATTACAATATGACATAACCACTGATGGTTGTAAAACATGTGACACGACCATTGAGGAACATGACATGTCAACATAACTCAACCAAGATGAACGTCGCAATGTGATATATATTACCATAGTCAAATATGGTTAAACATAATCAACATGGTCGACCATGGCTAACCATTGCAAACCATGGTAAACCAAAAGTGAATCATAGACAACGTAATTCAATTGTAGTAAGCCAAAGGCAACCATAACGAACCATGTCCAACCAAAGTCAACCATGGTGACCCAAACTCAACCATGGAATATAACCAAAATCAACCATATCAAAACATGGTTAACCATAGTCATCCATAGTCAACCATATCAAAACATGGTTACCATAGTCATCCATAGTCAACAATGGCTAAGCATAGTCAACTAAAGTAAACCATTGTCAACCATGTTCAACCATAGACAACCATGGTCAACCATGGTCGATGAAAGATAACATAACCCTTAAGGAATGGCACAAGGTGACACAACCTTTAATGACCATCGCAATGCAACATTACCATAGTCAATTGTGGTTAAACATCGAGATCGGTCTCGGCATTCCTGCTGAACCGCTCTTCCGATCTCACCATGGATAATCATTGTCAACCATGGTAAACCAAAGTGAATCATAGATAACCTAAGTGAACCATGGTAAGCCAAAGGCAACCATAGTGAACAATGTCCAACCAAATTCAACCATGGCCACCCAAAGTCAACCATATTTACATAACTTAAGTTCATCATGGCAAGCCTACCAAATAGTCCATATGCATATATTTACATCATGTATGCCTAACCATTCACTAGTCAGGACTTGGACTAGTCTAACTCCTTAATCTGAAGTTTTTCTTTGTCCTAAAAAATACCTAGATCATTCTTCTCATAAATCTTAGCTATCTCTTTCTCAACTACTTTTAACTCTCTATCCATGTTTTCCTTTTTATCATGTACCCAAGATGACACCACATGTTTTAACTTCTTAATAGAGGTTGGAAACTAGAACCTAAAAGTTCCCTTGAGTTTGGATAAAACCCTTGCCATTCCTTCTTAACCAATTCCATAAATTATTCTTCTTCTAGGAAAAATGCCTTGAAATTGAATGGACTGACTAGTTTGTCATTCAACTCTCCAATCAAATGAGGATAGGAGAGTGATTCGACCTACCATCAAATTCCGCCCACATCCTAGTTTCTGCAATCTCCAATTATAAAGACTCCAGGATTAAAAATCTATCAAGCCTCTTCGAAATTGCAACCTCCCCTACCCTATTATTTCTCCAGGTAGGCATCAATTTTATAATCTCGATATTAAGAAGCCTTGCTTCCCTAATTTTGTGATAATCTTCCAAAGTCTCACAGAAGTCCCCCATACCTTAGATTGAATCATGGTGAAATTTGAGTCCCCTTCAATGATAATTTTTTCACTTTTAATAGTCCAGAGAGAAAAAACATCCTAGAACTCATGTCTTGCTTCATAGGGATTGGAGCAATTAATGAAAGAGATTTTAATACCCTTTTTTTTAAATAAAAATTTATTCCATAGACCCGAGGCAAGAAAAGAAGATTTTAGTAAAGAAATTGATTCCAACATGTCAACAAGCCCTTGGAGTTCTCTAATGCATGAAGATCCAAAATCCCCATTCCCTCGAAATTCTCAACTTACCCCTGAACCTTTTCCCTATCCCCCATTGTTCCTACAAAGTATAATATCAGATTTATGGACCTCTGCCAAACAAGATGAAGCTAGTGTTTTCAAGGGACTACCAATACCTTGAATATTTGGTGATAGTGTGATCATTTGGACATTTTGACCAAGCTTTTTCTTTCATTAAGGACCCCTTTGAGAGATTTGTGCTTATGGACCCTACTTAATTTCCTTTAGTGCCTTCTCTTGAGTAATACATAGGAAGGATTTCCTACCTATTGAGATGAGGAGGGGTCCTAAACCAAAAACCCCTACCAAATCCCCATCTCCCTTTCTAGGTCTCAATACTAGCAACATGAAGAATACAACTCCAGTCCTTCGCTTGAACCAGAGTCCCCCATAAAGGAATGGTCGAGACAATGGGAACCATCTGATAGACCATCCCCCCAAACAACGAGATTTAGGTTTTCCTTCTAGGCCTAAGAATGGGAATCTCCTTTCTCATAATTGAAAACCCTGGGAGAATTCCTGGTCTTAAAACCCTTATTTGAGGCCTCTCCTCCTATGATCAAGTTGGTAGATGATGACTCACTTCCAAATCTTAGCTCATTAACTAGTAACCATAACCTTCTATAATAGGCATGGCGAGATTCCTCACTTATCTAGAGACCATGAAAGGACATTTTGTATGAAACCTTCTTTGTCTCTCTCAGTGCACCTACACAATTTCTTACATATGCATATAAGTGAGGTTGTGAAGTCATGAAAATGAAATGATGGTTATTATCATGTGGTTGAGTTTGTAGGCTTACTTGGAGCTAAGCCAATAAAAACAAAAATTTTGGTCCTCTAAATTTATGGGATCACTTTGTAACATTTTTTTACTACCTAAACCCATCCACATTATCGAGAGCTAAGTCCTTTTGGGCCTAAGGGCTATGAGAATCTAAGTATTTTGTGGTATTGGATGCTTAGGTTTGGCCATTAACAAACAAACTCGAATTCTATAGTCAAGGCTCTCACATTTGAAGTAAGTCTTCACGAGATTGATGTACCTCATAGGCTATCTCAACACTTTACCCCCTACCAGATGCACATAATTTCCTTTAGTACTTTGGATAGGTTAATCCTAAGGCATACCTATCTCTAGGGCAAGGGGTTAAATAACCAGGATGGATCGTGACAAATGATTTTCCACTCAAAAGGCTTCATGCTAAGGTGAAAAAATAACCAATGTATTCTAATAGATCAAAGGACCTCAAGCTACAACAACAATACAAGATATTTATTATTTAAACCTAAACTAAAAGAAGCCCTTATTCAAGGTATGAATAGTGGACTAGAAACAACCATGTGGGCTCTTAGACTTCCTTTACCCGCCCTTGTTCAAGGTATGAATAGTGGTTTAGAAACAACCATGTGTCTCTTAGACTTTCTTTACCCAAGCCTTATTGACAAAGTCAAGAAAAATTCAATCCACAAAGTACCAAAGTAGTGTGTGTCATTCAATGTTTATATATAAATAAAATACTCATTATCAGAAATATCAATAGAGTTTTATCAAATGGAATCTCATTACCATGTGATAAATGTTGGGAACAAACTTCCTAAGTGCCTTGGATGGAACCATCATCATCATTACTCCATCCTTACGTGTCTAGTCTTTGAGAATTTTTAGTATCACCAACCTCAGTTGATATGGTAATCATTATGAGGCCATCTTTAGTGTCACAAGCGCGAAGCTGAGATCGGGAAGCTCAAAATTTGAATGGATCCGAAGCAGAGGAACTGGTTCTTCGGGACTGGTTTTGAAGATGGCGCGATTTTATGAATGTCCTTTACTGGTTTATTCTAGGCTCTCCTGTGGCAGTTTTGTTTAGAGCCCTTTCTCCCTTTCTCCCTAGTTTATTTGGTGTCATATGACCTCGACCATCCTTGCGTATTACTCAGATGTGACTACCTTACTTTCGTTATAAGCGGGGTTAAATATTTCATTAATTTCTGCAGTTTTGATACCAGCGCTCGCTTTTGCACCTAACTTCTCCCAATTACTATACTTGGATACTGGTCTGACCATTTATCTATTTTCTAGTGTTTGTAGTGGAGTCTAGGTGTCGTCTCTCATGACGAATGCACTTCTTTTTCCACTTGAAAAAAACGTCAGCGCACTTAGTGGACTCTAGGTATCATCTCTCATGACAAATGCATGTATTTTTCCACTTGAAAAAAATGCCAACACACTTATGGGATCTTCTGACGAGGAGTTTTGGCAGTTAGAAGGTCCTATCACTACTGCGGTCTACAAAGGAAGAGTTAATGATGCACTTTTGCCTCCTCATGTAACATACCCACTACCGATTTCAAAATTTTCCGGTCCTCTGTCGGACTCGAGCCCTTAAATAACCCCGGAGACCCAACACAAACTGGCTCTTTCTTTCTTCTCCATTCTCATGCAATCATGGGTTGTGACCATGGTCCAATTTGAACGTAGTGCCTATTCGGATTTTGCGATCTTTCAATCCCCGATGTGTCCCTAGCGCATTAGCCCTCCAGGCTAAGCCTGTGATCCACGTGACCACTACCCCGGGACCGTAGTCAAACCTCTACGTCGGGGTTTCGGGGTTTTCAATGTTGATGTGCATACGCCCACGGGATTTACGATTCTCCGATTCACGACGCGCCTCTGCTTCAGCTAGCCCTCCTAGCTCAGCCCTAGTTCATGTGACTGTTACCCCATGTCCACAACCTTACCCCGTCAGGGTTTCGCGTTTCACGGTTTCAAAAGGGGTAAACACCACGTCCATGGGATTCCCGATATCCCGATGAACCAAATGTTAAGGGATGGCTTCCCTTGTCGGGATTTTCTCGATAGCTCTGATCTCCTCCACGCGTCCCTCCAAATGGACGGTCCAGATCCTTGTCGGGGTTTCGGGACTTTCGATGTCCTGGTTCCTTCGACCTCAGGAATGCCGATTTCCTGATTTTTCGACTCTTGTCAGATCTTCGACACTTGTCCCTCTGAGCAGACGGCTTGGATTATGTCGAGGTTTTCACCTGGGACTTCCCCGTCCTCTTGTCCTTGGAAATGTCGATTTCCCGATGTGCCAAACGCTGATGGTGCTTGATCTCCACCACGTGTCCTCTACCAACGGACGGTCCAGATCCTTGTCGGGATTTCGAGACTTTTGATGTTCTGTTTCCTTCGACCTTAGGAATTCCGATTTCCCGACTCCTCGGGATCTCCTGACACGCGTCCCAAATAATGGGCGGTTCTGATCTCGTCAGAATATCGCTCTTCACAGCTTCTGTTGCCAAGATCACAGGCTTCAACCTACGAAACCCCAATACACGATCCTATGTGTAGATCCGACGGCTCTCCTGTGACCTAGATCCAACGACTACCCTTCTTCCTCACTCCTTGCGTCTCGTGACTTGGAGTACCAAATGCTTGGACCCTTACCCTGCGAACCTTCGAGTTCACGAGATCCTTGGATCTCTGCCACTTGTCCTCCTCGGATGGATGGCTCGGATCCTTTTTGCCCCTATTCACGAGGCTTAACCCTCGTCTATCTCCCTATAGATCTAACAACTGTCGGGATTCCTAGCTAAGATCTGACGATTTAGATTGGTCCCAATGCCGCGCCCTTTTCTACTGCTCTTTGGACGTGGAAAAATCAACGGTCCAGATGTTCTCATGGAGCCTGGGGGCTACGGCCCTAGACTCTTCACTACCCATGAAGACATAGGAAAATCAGGTGGTAAGGCCTTTAACGCCCTACCTTCTCCTGCTAATCTAACGGTCGTGGGGAAACTGTAGTTTTCCCGACGAATTCTCATCCGTCGATTCGATATTCCTTCCTTAAGCTGCCATCTCAGGTTTTTAAGAGGATCGTTCCTCCTCGTACATGGTTATTAAGACTTGCACCTTCAAGTTCATATTCCAGGTTCTGGGTAAACCCTTCTAGGGAGGGAATCTCTACAAGGGATCTATTCCGGGGCTTTCCTGGATATGGGTGAAGGGAAACAACTTCTCGAGAACGGGCTGGAAGCCTAACATAGTTCAGCCTAGGCATAATTAGATTCAGTTTATCAACGTAAGTCATGCATGGCTTCCTCTATTATAAGCATATGCCTATTAATTACTATCAAAACACTGCACATATGTTCTTACACAAGAATCATTTACAATTTCACAGGTCTATGAGCATATACATATAAGTATCATTCTATGAATTTCAAGAGGCAATATGTAAATAAAACACTTATCAGATGTGACTTTAGAAATGGGTGCAACTGCTGAGAGGGGTGCTCATTTCCACCCAACCGTAGGCTCAACGACTCCCAACGGATTTACCACTAGCCACCTCTGAGCTGAGACCACGATGCTCTGAGACTGCGTCTCTCTGTCTGCCAGTGACCAGGAGCGAAGGTTGCAATCCTTCCTCTCTGCTATCACTCACTCTGCGTAATGATTGCCAGAGTTCCCCTCGCGTCTGCCCCCTTCCATCGCTTCTGCCATACGCCTTATCCTCTCGCGAGGTTGCATGTGGCACGATTACCCTCGCGCCGATCAGGCGTGACGGCTCTATGGATGGGCAGTTCACCATCCCATCCCTCATCAAGCTGCCCGCCTACCAGCCTGCAAGACATTAAATTTGGGGGCCAGCGATCCGCTTTTGGTTCTCCGGGCCAGTGGAGTCCAAATACGGTATTCATTCAGGGTGGAAGTTAATGCCACCTTTTCAGGTGCCTTCCACCGCCATCGTGGTCTCTTTTCTGCACATCCCCTCTCAGCAGTCCTGCAATAAATTCAAAATGTTATTCACATTCATTGACCTCTTCCTACAGGTCCATTTACATCACATATTCATACTTATGAATTTGCCATAGTCCTTGGCCAGTCCAGTTATATTTACAAACTGGGGGAAACAGGGTGTTACACCTTATCTCAGTTTTCTATCCTCTACTGCCCCTATTTGCAATTTTTGTGACTCTCATCCTTTACCCATAAACCCTTTTCCTGTTTATACCGCACCTGGTAAATCTGTGGAGCTTGCCACCCTAGTTGGTACTGGTTTTATTCCTAAGAGAGGTTAGAGTCTGTCAAGAGCTGAATGCAAGGTTCACATACAAACCTCTCCTTCCAGCTTCAAGCGAAAGCTCCAGAAGGAAAATAAAGTTGCAAAGAAATTAATCCTAGGTTCTGACGTCGGCTTAGAAGAGACCTGTCGGATGGCACTTTGCGGTTTAGTAGGTAGATTTTCTTATCATTATCTGGCATAGGAACCTCTTCTTGTCTAGATGGATAAGTATTGGTCTCCTACTTTAGGTTATTCGTCGGAGGTCTTGTATCTCTCGAAGGGTTGGTTGGGGTTCATTTTCCGAACTCCCGAGGATACTACACTTTTATTGGCCTCCCATTGGGTTTTTGGTGGTAGCAGTCTAATGCTCAAGAGGTGGCGGGTTGCTTTTGACCCAGCCTCTGATTATTTCCCACGGAGGCATCTCTGGGTACTCATGCTTGGACTACCTATCCAACTTTGGAATGAAGGTGCCCTCAAAGATATTGACGACTTTTTAGGTACGCTCATTACAATGGATCATTAGCCTTTAAGGGCTCCGGTAAGGAAGGTTCATAAAATCTTGGTGGAGATTGACATACATGGCGGTTTATCAAAGGCCCTTGAGGTTGAGTGGTGAGGGAAGAGGATACTTCAGAGACTAGACTATATGGGAATACCCTTCCATTGTAGTCTAAGTCGATGTATGGGACACCTACGTCAGCACTGTAAAGGTCTTATGGTTGATGAGGATGAAGATGAATTACAAAATGTTTGGAACATTCCGGACTGCACTCCTGCTGTGGAAATCTTTGGGTCTGGAAGTCTACATTATTTGCCCGAGATGGATAGCCAGATTGAGCCATTGGATACACTCACAGGTAAGCTTAAATCACTCTTTCCTACCCTTTATGATTCTTTAACTTTATGGGAGCGAGATGCCTTGGAAAATTTAGGTTGGCTTAAATGTACTACTTCCAGAGATCCTTTACCTTGTGAGGTTGATAAGTCCTTTTCAGCTCCGGAGGCTCAAGAGTGTGCTCGTAAAGAGCTGAACTTATCAACACAGTCAAGGACTGCGAAAACTGTTACTTTCAAACTAGACCAGCCTTTTACCCCTCTCCCTAATTATGTTCCACATCTAATTTCATCTCCTAACTGTATAGATTAGAGTCAGGCAATCATCGCCTCCTCCTCGCCTTTACCCCAGTCGGATGGGACTGGGGTGATTCTTGGTTGTAGGGAATCTGAGGAAAATGATTCCTCTCTTTTTGTTGTACTTGATTCACTACTACCTTTCATTCGTGATAATAAGTCAATTGTTCATTTACCAGTCTATTTGGGTAATTCTGTCTATGATGATTCCAATGGAGGGGGGAAGGCCAATACTTCTGGTACTCGAGTGGAAGGGACAGGGAAGGAGTTTGCATGGTCTAGAGGTTTGGGCATCGAACATTCTCCCATCAAGACTCGTAGCTCTCGAAAAAAATTGGCAGGTGTGACCAATAAAACCTGCGATACTGATCCTTCTGCCACTGATTGTGGAGCACTTAGAGCAATGAAGGCCCTAACAAGGGAAAAATAATGGTCCTTCTTTCATTGAATATCAGAGGGGTTGGGGGCACCCTTAAAGTCGTCTCCTTTAGCCGTCTTTTGGATCGAGTCCATTTGAAGATTTTTTTTTACAGGAGACTTTAGTTCATGAACAAAAAGCTAGGGATTTTATGAATACTTTCCGTCCTTCATGGGTTTCATGTGTTGTTAATTCTCTTGGTACCTCTGGTGGTCTATTAGTCACATGGGACCCTAATATTTATGATTTGAATCCACATCTCACCTGTGGTGGTATTCTGTTGACAGGCAAAGTTATTGCCAGCCAGAAGCAACTCTCTCCACTTAATGTTTATGGCCCGTGCTCAGATAGGCGATCCTTTTGGGATTTAGTGGTTGATAGTGGTCTACTTTATCTTGATAATTTGATACTAGCAGGAGATCTAAATATTACTCTTTCGTTAGATGAGGTATGGGGAGGCTCTAATTCTCCTAGTTGTTTGGTCGGTTTTTTCAAAGTTCTGTTCCAGTAAAAAAATTTAGTGGATTTACGACCAGACAAGGTGGTTCCAACCTGATGCAATGGTCATATTGGAATACATGTTATTGCTAAGAGACTGGACAGATGCTTTATTTCATAAGGTTTATTATCTTCGAGTGGTATCTATCGCTCATGGGTGGAGTATCCCTTTATTTCTGATCATGCCCCAGTTATTGTTCAGCTAAAAATTTATCCGAAGTATAAAGCATATCCCTTTAAACTTAATCCCCTTTGGTTGATCGATTAAGATTACAAAGATCTTGTTCACCAGGTTTGGAAGGATATTAAATTCACTGCAGAAGTGGGCAGCCAGCGAAGACTTGTTTGGAAGCTAAAAGAACTGAAAAGACAAACTAAATTGTGGGTGAAGCATAGAGACAGAATCATACTGCAACGCATGGACTTTTTAGAATCAAAGATAAGAGTCACCTTTCTGAGTTTTGTGGATGACTACTCACAATCAGATAAGGAACTTTTTCTCGGCAATTTAGAACTGGAAAGGAACAATCTACTTCGAGCTAACGAAGAAAAGTGGCGTCAACGTAGTAGAGCGATCTGGGTTAAAAGTGGTGAGCAAAATACAAAAAAAATTCACCACTTTTCTAACCATAGATGCATTCACAAGCATATATGGGAGATAGTTGATGATATTGGACAAGGGCATACAGGGCGGACAACAATTAAAGAAGAGGTTGTACACTACTTCAAAAATTTCTACAAAGCCTGTTATTCTCATAACACTACTAAAAAAGTACAAGTTACTAGTCTTTTCTCCAGGATGGTAAATGATGATGAGGTCAACTTAGAATAAATCAAAGTTGTTTTAACACTTTTCAAAAAAGACAAAAGTCCAGGCGCCGATGGCTGGACGGTGGAATTTTTCACATACTTTTTTTATTTGGTTGGCGAAGACCTCGTACAGATGATTGAGGAGTCTAGGTAGAGTGGGTTTATAACAAGAAGCTTAAACTCTACCTTCCCCGCCTTAATTCCAAAAGAAAATAAGGCAACAAATTTCGGGGACTTTAGGCCCATCTCCTTATGCAATCTATGCTATAAGTTGATATAAAAAATCGTCGCCAATCGGATCAAGCCCATTTTGTCTAGCACACTCTTAGAAGAACAATTATGCTTTTTGAAAGGAAGGCAGATTCAGGACGATATTGGTACAACTCACGAGTGCCTTCATAGTAATACAAAAAAGAAAACAAAATCTTTGATGCTCAAGCTGGATTTGCGCAAAGCCTATGACTGCATAGATTGGGATCTTCTCAGGATGATTTTAATTCAAGAGGGTTTTGGTACCCAAATGACAAAGTGGATTATGAGTTGTGTTATTTCTCCTACTTATGTTGTTTTAATCAATGAAGAAACCACAGATTTCTTTTGGAGTGGCCGAGGTTTGCACCAGGGCTGTCCTCTATCTCCGTTATTATTCATCCTGGTTATGGAAGGACTTAGTCTTTTATTAAAAAAGAGCAAAGAGGAAGACAAGATTTCTGGTATTAAAGTCTCCAGAATGATTAACATACTTCATTTATTCTTCGTGGATGATATACTAATCATGACAAAGGCAAATATTCAAGAGTGGCTGGAAATTGATAAACTCATAGTTTTATTCTATAAAGCCTCGGGTCTTCAAGTAAATGTATCAAAAACTTCAATGATTTTTGAAGGATTATCCGATTCAGATCTTACCCCATACAGGTCTTTTCTCCCTTACATGTTTTCAACACTTGCCACAGGTTTCAAATATTTGGGATATCATCTTAAGATTGGGGCGCATCGGGCTGATGATTGGAATTGGTTACTGACAAAAATGGAGAAAAATATTGGCCTCTGGAACAATAAGTGGTTATCTTTGGGTGGTCGCTATATTCTAATTAAATATGTACTGGAGAGTCAACCTATTTATTGGATGTCTCTGGAGATTATCTTGCACTTAGTTCTTAATTAGGTCCATAAATTAATGTTCAACTTTCTTTGGAATGGGAACAGTGAGACCAATCATTACCACCTATGCAGATGGGATGTGTTATCTAGACCAAAATATGGTGGTGGATGGGGCTTTTGAAATTTATTTATTTTCAATTCAACATTGAACGCCAACACCCTCTGGCGAGTTCTCAATCGGGAAGGCATTTGGCATAATATTATTAAAGATAAATATCTACAAAACACAACCATCATCAATTGGTTCAAATCCGTCTCCTTCAAACAAAATTCAACATCTAGGATTTAGAACAGTCTATTAAAGTTCGTCCATCTCATTACACATTGGCTTAGTTGGGTACCGGGCTCTGGCCACCTTATCACTATTGGTAGAGATCATATCTTGGGATTGGGAGATAGATCCATACTATCTCTTGATATTCTAGAACAACTAAAGAAGAAAAAGATCATGGTACTTGCACAAGCAAAGAAACATACCGATCCTTACAAACTTATTGAAAACTGGTTCGGGAGCGGAGACTTGGGACTAAATGGAGCGCTAGCAGTTGAATGGGACCTTTTTCGCAGAGCACTTATAAGAGCTGGAGCTATTATCAGGGACACAACATATCAACTAATGTGGACAGGAGGTAACTCATTTGGAATTCTTTCTGTTAAAAATGCTTATTTGGCTCTTATTTCTACAAACAATTTTCCGATTCTAGATGATTGGAGGCATACAATTTGGATATGGGATCTTCAACTTAAGATCAAACTTTTCATCTGGTTGGCGACAGATCTAATTTTTTTAACATGGGACATATTACAGAAAAAAGGTTGGGAAGGACCAAGTCTGTGTATCTTGTGTAAAAGTAGTTCAGAGGATAACAACCATTTATTTCTTGATTGTATGTTTAGAAAGAAGGTCTGGGAAAGAATAAAAAACATACAAAAGATAAAAAGAAAGTGGGAAGGTAAGTCACTTTCTGACTGTTTTATTTAATGGATTAAGGATAAAACTATCTCTCCAACTCTTGCAACTATAATTTGCTGGTTTATTTGGAACGAAAGAAACAAAGCTATTTTTGAGAATGTTGTTCCTTCAACTCACTCTATGGTTATCAAGACACTGGGGCTCTACAAGAAGAAACCATCGACTCAAAAGTTCTCTCCTATAAGAGATTGTCTGGTTTCCCAATCAGATGGATTTTCTATTGCATTTTTTGATGGGGTAGAGCAAAGTGATAAGAAATTATGTGAAGTAGGGGGGGTTATTAAAACATTCGACTCTTTAGTCTATAGATGGCATCTAAACAATGGTGAAGATACAAATAGAAAGGCAAAGCTCTTGGGAATATGGGCCACTCTTACTCTGGTTATTCATCTAGCCCTCCAAAAACTTAAAGCTATGGGCGATTCCAAGGTAATTATAGATTGGCTCAACAATAGAGGAAGGCTACAGGCATGCACTATCGAAGGATGGAAGCATAGAACAAAGGAACTTATAAAAAAAAATCAGGCAGTTAGCTTCCATCACATTTTCAGAGATTTCAACAAGGAGGCAGACTAGCTTTCTAAACAAGCTCTCCATGAGCATGAGGGAAGAATTACATATTATTTATGGGAACCTGGAGGCTTAGGTCCCATGAACTACCTGGCCATGTTCTGATATATCTCTTTTCATATTTTGAGTCAGTTTATTCTAGTTATTTTATTTGGTTATGTTCATGACTATCATGAGTATGTGTAACTCTTGTGATTTTACATTTTGAATGATGTGTCTCCTTGAGCGATGTATGCACATAAAAGACCGAAATGTCCTTTTTGGCTAAGCTTATTATCAGTCATGTTAGGGCTGTGCTTATTTTTAGTGGTCCTTCCAATAGCAAGAGACTTGCATTTCTAGTAGACTAATTCCTCCTCTTCAAGACCAGTCTTTGAGGTGTCCTAAGTGTCCTTGTCATGTTGTTGGAGGCATGACATTGGCAAGAAGGCAGTATGATGTCAACAACACTTATACACTTGTGGTCAAGATGCAATACTTGAAATGACGACACTTGCGACACTTGCGAAGTGAGTAATTTTGAGGTGTAACAGATTGCCCCCCAAAGTATGAAGTTAGAAGACAAGAACTGATAACTGAAATACTTTGCATACTTTCAAGCAAGGGTGCAGGCTCAGAGAACTTGACAGAAGCTGCACACAACCATCAAACAAATATTAAGACATGCTTCAAACCCAAGGCAGGCATACCTATGCTTGAGTGATAGAGACTTTCAAGGTATGGCCGCCATAAATACACTACGGATCCATAATTATATTGACAAAAGGTATAGCCACCGAAAATACACCGTGGATCTATACTCCCATGACCTAAACTGATTGTAGCCGCGAAGAATACATAGTGGATCTACGAGATGACAAGTCATAGCCACGACCAATACAAAGTGGATCTATGTGACAATATATGTGTCATTGTTCAAGAGAAACTCTGTCACAACCTGGGCAAAGTACATATCAGAGTGATCACTCAACCCAGGGTCTTCTTACCGATCCCGATGTAGTACGAATCTAACCATGTGAATAGATGTCTTGATGTCAAACATGGCAAAAACCACTTGATTATCGATCAATGATGTAAACCGTTAACAAGCACGAGGGAGATCACCATTGATGTCAATGATTCCCAAGGTACCCTAGTACATTCCAACGAATGTGAATGGATGAGCTGAAGTCGAACATTCGTGGAATCATCCGATCAGAGGTCAATGATGTAAACCCACTGTCGAATGTGAGGAGGCCTGCCATTGAGGCATGCAGGTCCCAAAGTACTAACTGGTTTCTAAGTCTAGTTCCTGGATAATGTGTTGAAGTCGATAGGAATAGACTTGTCGAAGGAGGGCCTTGATGTATCCCCCATCAATGACACGAAACAAACACAGAGATGTAATTTGGTAGATCAAATGAACATGGACTGACACAGGTATTGAGGCAAGATATTTGTGATGGCTGACTCTCGAGGCAGATACTTCCCTTGAACACTGAGGCACAACAATAGAAACATGACATGGACCAAAACACGATGATGCAATGGATACTGTGACTTTCGTCGGGTGACCCAAAGGAGTAAGAAAAACTCAGAGGATTGGTTCAGTGCAGAGGTTCAACGGGTTAAGATGTGCGCAAAGACAAAGTGTCGTGTTCAAGGGCGACTCTAAGAGTTACTGGTAATGTTCTCAAAAACTGTGTGGCTTGCTTCCTTCAATTTTTCCCCCATCCAGATAGACGAGTACCTCTTTTTAATTTAACGAGCTTGAGGAGGGTAACACATGCTCGATATAACTCACCTTCGATAAGTTCCTCTTCCTTTGTTTAACGAACTAGAAGAAGTAAGGGTTCGATTCCGTATGGGCCTGTCGATGTTTGTTTTAACGAGTCCAAAGATAGAAAACTCAAAGGTTTTTCATGATTACAGAGTCTAGAAAAACACTTAAACTCTCAGTTCCTTTTTCGTAAAGTAGTCTGATGAGACTGAAAAAGAGATAAACTATCACTCAACAAACATTTTCTTCAAATACTTTAACGAGCGTGAAGAGAACAAGGTCGCTCGACAATCTTTTCATGTTTAGAGAGTCTGAAAAGAACTTAAAGATGACTCCAATGTTGTCCTTTTTCGTAATGTTAGTCTCGCGAGGCCGAAAAAGAGATAAATTATCACTTGAAAGACGCCCTTTCAAACCTTTTAACGAGTGGGAAAGGAAGCAAGATCACTCGACGATCTTTTCATGTTTAGAGAGTCTGAAAAGAGCTTAAAGGAGACTCTAGGGGGTTCCTTTTTCGTGTATCCATACAGGTCCGAAAAAGAGATAAAAGTTTACTCGGATGCATTCTCATGTATTTTTGAGCACGAGAAAGAACAAAGACTAAGCTCGGTATACCCCCAGCTTGAAAAGCTAGTGGCTTAACTCCAGAATGATCATCAAAGGTTGGAGACATGCCCCCCAAGCTTCAATTCATGCACCGACTTTGAGGTTGTCACTAATTTCTCTACTGGATGAGAAAAAGGAGAAGGGTGGATGAAAAGAAGGTTCAAGAGAGGTGAATGTTTTATTTTTTAACGAGCTTGACAAAGGAAAAGAACTATGCTCAGGGCCTATGTTTCATTTTTTAATGAGCTTGCCATAGAGAAGAAAAACTATGCTCGTGGTTGCTTCTTGATCATGACTTCCAAGAGAATAACGCTCGGGAAGGATACCATGTCAAGGGACAAAACTCGATCATGGCTTCCAGGAGATCTTCGTTGGATGGAAGATAATCACTCGGGAAGGAACACATGTCAAGGGTCGCGATAGGAGTAAGGAGATCAGGCTCCAATAACCCTACCAAAGAAATCACCATATTCACTACCGGATCCAAATCATGGGAGACGATAGAAAATCGACATCAAGAGGGGAGATAGACCGTATATCTGCCCAAATTTCTTCACGAGGGGGAAGAAAAGAGGATCGGTGATGGTTGTTATCCCGAGGTAACTTGTCAATGCGAAACATTTCTGGAATAGATTCATCAAAAGGAAAAATTGGGGAAATGTAGTCGATCGCAGACAACAAGGAACTCAACCGTGATTGCATCAAGGAACTGTCGGGTGCCAATAGATGTTGGTCATCCAACAAGGGAGAAGCAGATTGGATAGAAACATATGATGGTTCGACTGGACCAAGTGGCACGGTTTCACCTAGTGCATCAAATTCCAATGGACGAGGTACAATCCAAGAGTCAAATGATTTCGAAGATTTATAAGTCGCGGTCGAAATCATATCGACAGTGGCAATATGATGTGTAGTCGGTGGAAGTGGTGTAGGGAAGGTACCCATGAGGCTAGAATCTTTCAGTAAGCCAACACCAACGCTTTCATATGTGATCTTGTGGTCTCCCAAGAAAGAAATATTGTTGGTAGCGAGAGCGCGACCATCGGTCGTGCATAAATCCAACTGATCAACAGTGACAATTTTGCCCTAATGAGGAAATTGGACACATCAAAAAACTGACGAGGCAACGACAGTCATAGCATAAAACCAACTTCTTCCAAGTAACAAGTTGTAATCGAGGGGAGCATTGACCACCTCGACATCAACAGTAACAGTTTTGCCACCCAATTGGATGGGCAGGGACTGTAAAAGCCCGTGGGGATGAAAACCTCACCCATCGAAGGCACCTAACATCGTTGGGGATTTGTTAAGTGCGAGTGATTTTAAACCTTTCCAACACGCCAAAGACATGACACAAGTTGAGGCTCCCTCATCCAGAATAGTTTGGTGTATTTGTTGATTGTGAACAACAACATCAACTTGGAAAGCAAGTTGGTGGGAGAGCTGAGATGCATAATTGTCCAGGTTAAACATGATATGGTTGGACAACTCAAGATCAACAACGCCAATAGTGGCCAAGAGTGTTCTACGTTGACTGGGGTAGTGTTGTAGAACTTCTAACGCAGACATAACACACGACGCTTGAGCCAAATCTTCAACGATGTTGTAGTTCTGGGCGACACGTGAACTAGGAATAAAGGTAGGTTTGCGGATAGTGCTCTTAGGAGGCTGTAAGATAGATTCAGACGTGGGTTTCTCAATCTGAAGTGGTCTAGACGGAGGATTAACTGATGGAAGACTAACGGAGGATGATGATGGATCCGGTAAATTACCGGTACCATTAGTGTCTTTTCCTTTGTCAGGGTTACCTAGTGTGTTGTATGTCTTAGAGCGAGTGGTCAAATTAATCCCATTAAACATACAAATATGTGCACTCGACGAGGCCTCATCATTAGGATGGCTTGAACTGCCCCCAGGAGATGGGGTTTAAGAAACCATAGATTGCTGTTGTGGAAAAGGCTGAGTAAGCACAACAGGTTGTGACTTTCCTTGGAAAATTTTGGCCACTTCATTGCGAAGTGGACAGTCTCAAGTGTAGTGATCATCACCACAAATGATACATGGGAATTTCAGTTTTCATTGTGTTTGCTTTTCGGTAGCAGGTGTTTTCATTTGATTTTTTGGTTGTTCATTGTTATTTTTTGATTTATTCTTTGTCTTCTTCTTACCTCCAGATTGTTGCGAAGGGGCAGATTGAATTGCATTCACCTCAGAGATTTGAGTTTGGGGGGAGGTAGAGGAGAGTGTGAGCGATTGGGAAGTAGATTGAGTTTTGACGGAACCGATAACACCATCTGCATGAGATGAGGATGATGGTTTAGATGGATCGGTATTAGCCCAAGAAACATTCAGAAGCAAATCATACAAAGTACCAGATTGGGAATAAACCAAATTTAAGTACTGAGCCCGAGCAATGGCTTGTTCCTCAGTGACTGCGCCACCCATAGCGACATCACGAGCGATCGGGGGAAAAAGTGATTTAGTAAACCATTCCGCCAATAGTATGTCAGGAATGACTACCTTGATCATCCTTCGCTGTCGCCTCCACTCATGAATATGGTCAGAGATATGCACAGAGTCAGTTTGACGAAGGGAGGTCAAGAGTTCAGCACCCGTCTCGTAGCGAATAGGTAGTTGAAACTGCATGAGGAAAGACATGGCAAGGGAATTGAAATCATGAAAAGAAGCACATGGTAGTTCAATATACCACTTTGCCGCCGAGCCTGTAAGTGTTCGTTGGAAAAGACGCAAATGTACAGAATCATCCATGAGGGAGTTTGATGAACACCAAAAATGGAAAGTCATCACATGGTTGTTTGGATCTTCACCAGATTTTCCGTCGAATTTTAGAATATCAGAAGGAAGTTTAGTTGGAATGACTGGCCAAACCGATGAATGAAAAATAGGATCATTAGTTAATTGAGACAAGTCTGGGAGATCCAGAGTCGCAAGGAAAGGTAACTGTCGGTTAATTTGTGGATGAAAGGCCGGGTGATTTGCTTGCCCATGAGGATAAACATTTTTCCCTTGAGTATGGTAAGGAGTAGATCCTGGAGGCAGACACACATTAGACCCATGAGGAGGATAAGACTATGGTCCTGGACAACTCTAGGTGGTGTTTAGGATGCCGCCCGGATAAGGTTGTCCGTAAGATGTTCCGGTAGGAACAAGATTTGAGACTCCTCCTGGTGGATTATGAGATGAGTGCCTCCCAATGTGGGGTTGAATAAAAATGCCTCCTGAAGATACTCCCAAGGATTGTGAAGGGTTTCTAGCAAACGAAGGTTTCCCCCCTGCCAGTGGTGGATTTACGACCGGGGTATGACTGGCAAACGAAGGTTGCCCTCCAAGAGGAGCATGAAAAGGGGGTTGTCCCTCGGGAGGGGTAGGCCCTCCATGGAAAGGTAGTCCTCCAGAAGGGAAAGGTTCGTGAGATGGTGGTTTCCCTCCAGTCGGTTGTGTTTGGCCAGCAGGGGTCTGCATTCTCGGGTGAGAAGATGTCCCAGCAGGATCATGTGGAACATGTGGAGCTGTAGAGTAAAAGCTTGTAGAAACGGGGGTAGAGATTGAAGTGCTTTGGAGATGAGTAGAGGTGATGAGTCCATCTCTAGGATGGACTTGTGTTGGTGTAACAATAGGGTTAATAACCTGATCGACTGGGTGATTCATGGTTTGACCGGATGGTCCTGTTCACTAGGAGGGTCATGAGGATGAAAGGGTTGTCGAAAGGATTCAAAATGTTCATAGAGATCGTGTCCCGATGAAGTACTCCATACAGAACGAGTAGGTGTGGGATTGGTATCTACTATGGTGCTAGGATGAACAAGAGTCCTATACTCGTCACCAAAGATTGGTTCTGTGGATCCCATATATGTTTTGGTAAAAATCCTCTCTGGTAATCGTGGGAACTCTTCATCTATGATGTTCCCAAGGGAATCTAAACGAACCAAAAGTGGTTCAAGAGGAGTTACTGACACAAATGTAGTGGGATTTTCAACCGTGACCAAAGCGCCTTCTGAGTTATCTAACGGAGGAGCAATAACACTTCCAGCATTGGATTGATTTTCTACCTCTCTATGGTAGTTGTCTTCTAGAGGGTTAGGAGGTAAGGGTTGATAGCCTTCTGGTGGCAGCCCTTGCATCCTATGTGATCGGTGAAGACCTTTATCGTCTACAGGCTCAGTTGTGGAGAATAACAGAACACACTGAAAATCTAGGGCCAACTAACAAAAAGAAACAACATACGCTAATAAAATCTAGGAATCAACCAAGCAAACAAAAAACTTCTCTCGATGATCGTACTAGTTGGTGATGAAATCCAACGTCGTGTGATCAAGTCAAGAAGGGGCTAGGATATGGTGGAATAGTTACAATGGTGACCTGCTTAATGGACTTTCACCTTGGTGCAAGCTTCCACGCAGTAATTGTGGATTTACCCTCCAAGGAGCCCAAGTGAGTTTGACCAATGTCTATTCCAGGTACAATGAGACTTCCCTTCATTGTCACCTTGTGTAAGTACCTAAAGATTATGGCAACTAAAGACACCAATTCGCAGTGAGTCCCTGGGCGGGTACAATCGACAGTCTGATCTAAAACGTATGGGCAGGATAACAAGTCCGAAATCAACCTGAGAGGCTCCCACACATAATCGTGGGTATACCTCCAAGCGACCCCCAATATACGATCCGACCACTACAAATAGTTGAACCTCAGAAGGAAGGATGTCAAAGGTCAATAAGAAGAAGCAATGAATCACAAAGAATCTCAACAAGTGAAAAACAGAGATTGGATCTCAGAAAATGCAATTCTGGAAAGGATTTTTTGCAAAAAGAGGCTGGCGCTCTGGTGTAAGGGGCACCAAAGTGTTATAATGCTCTGTCTAAGACCAAGGGGGAGCGCCAACGCTTTGATAGCAAGGTAGGGGAGCGCCAGGCTTCCACAGCTCACAAAATTGTCCAAAAACCCAAAATTTCAGTCAAACTTTGGCAATCAAGATGAATGTGATGGGGTAAGGAGTCAATCAGCATATCAAATCAAACATATGGGGTGAACAAGGTCTAAAAACAACAAAGGGTAAGACAAGGTCTATGAGGAAAACCAAAACTGAAATTTTCGATTCGTCCCCACTGGAGTCGCCAATTTCTGTTGAAGGAAAATCTTCCTGCGGACAGGTAGATCTCCTCTTGAGAGCTAGACTCTTAACTCTTAAGACAGAAGATGCTTATCGTGGACACTAACTTCC
Source organism: Picea abies (assembly GCA_900067695.1). Classification (NCBI taxonomy): domain Eukaryota; kingdom Viridiplantae; phylum Streptophyta; class Pinopsida; order Pinales; family Pinaceae; genus Picea; species Picea abies. The sequence continues at coordinate 20,372 of CBVK0100097823.1, forward strand.
TTTTAGATCTAGATAAACTAATGTGTAAGGAGGAAGGAGAAAAGAAGTAACTTTTACCGATGTTTGTCCCTGCACAGTCTGAGTTGAGCTCCGGTCTTGAACTCCTCGATAAGCCCTGTAGACAAACAAAAGTACAAACAACTTCCTACTCTACTGAGATTAGTTCGAAATAGGTCTATATATTAGAGACAAATTCATGTGAGATCAAACACATAATTGAAAGAAACAGGCCAAGCATATTATATTAAAGAGAACAACAATGAAGAAAACTTACAACCATAGGTGTGAGTGCAACAGCTTCATCAAGTTACCCTTGTCCAAACCCTTGCTCAAATAGTCCACACACCGAATGCTGATGTTCTGAAAGACACCTTCTTCATGAGACCATAGGTTGGATGCTTCACAATACTTTTTCCCCTCTTTTCACCATGAGAAGGCCTGTTTAAATAGGCTTGGAGAGGCCCAACTACTTGAGATATCTTTGGGGTAAGTTGAGGATTTTCCTCCTCCAGTTATGGATCTACCCTAAGATCATGGCTTGACCAAGGATTCGAATCCAACTGCCTTTAGATATTGAGGGGATCTTTCCCTCATTCTTCTCAACAAACCAATTTTCGCCTAGAATAGGTAGCGCTCCCCCAAAAGGGGCATCAGAGTGTTATAGCGCTCCCCAAGAGAAGGAATGCAAGATTTGGTGTTATAACACTCCCCCAGAAGGGTGGACAGAGCGTTATAACACTCCCTGACAATGTATAGGGGAGCGCTCCTCCCTGAAACTTAATTTTTAGTGGTCCTTCCAATAGCAAGAGACTTGCATTTCTAGTATACTGATTCCTCCTCTTCAATACTAGTCTTTGAGGTGTCCTAAGTGTCCTTGTCATGTTGTTGGAGGCATGACATAGGAAAGAAGGCAGTATGATGTCAGCAACACTTATACACTTGTGGTCAAGATGCAACACTTGCGACACTTGAAATGACGACACTTGCGACACTTGCGAAGTGAGTAATTTTGAGGTGTAACAATGTCCAATGTGCAAAACAATCAGAGATGGATATCCCAGTCCATGCATAGGTGAAGTGATATTCATGAGCAATTTTGTTCCAGACTTGTCGTGTGAATTGGCATTGAATAAATATATGTATCATAGATTCTTCTTCCTTGAAGCATAACTGGCTGGGTCCGTTCCAGCCTTTCTTTTGCAAATTGTCCCAAGTAGAAATTTTATTATTGTCAGCTAGCCATATGAAGAGTTTTACCTTTAATGGAATTTTCAAAATCCAGAGGTGTTTGCACCAGCCAGTTGTGGTGGTATTATTTACTGTATTGGAGACTGCAGAGTAAATATTTCTGACAAATATGAGACCCGAACAGTCTCCACTTGCCCACAGAAGCTGGTCCTCGACGTTGTGTAGATAGATACCTATTCTGGAAAGTTTCTGATAGAACCCGTCCCATTCCTTTTCTAGATCGGGAGGAAGCGCCAATTCGACACCTGAAATCCAGCTAGCAGTCGGGTGCCCCAATTCGTTATGAACCGATGCTTGAAATAGATAATGTATATGTTTGGAGTGCAAATGAGTGATCAGAGACGGTGACATGTAAGAAGAAGAGTTGATGCCAAGGATGTGATCCATTCCAATCTTGATGGAGTGGTCGGAGCTAGGCTTCCAGCTGATCCAAGTTTTGATCCAATGGACCGATTTGTTCAGGTTCCTCCACGTCTGAGAAACTACCCTGGAGTAATTAGGAGCTGAATGGAGCCAAGTCGCAACTGAGATAGAAGGCAGATATTTGTCTTTAATAACCGAGCTCCAGATGCCAGAGGTGGTAAGGACATGCCAGAGAGAGTTGGCAGCTAGAGCATGGTTGAAATTGAAAATGTTTCTAATGCCCCAACCCCCCTTGTTTTTCGGTTTAGCCAAAGCTTCCCAATTGCAGAGATGTAAATTTCGTTTTTCCTTGCAGCCCGACCAAAGAAAATTGTATGTGATGTTTTTGAGCTTGTACAAGACCGGTGGGGGAATGGATGCCAATGTCATCCAATACACCGGTTGTCCTTTAAGAGTAGCTTTAATAAGAGTGTATCTGCCTCCGATAGTGAGCCATTTGTTGTACCATATGTTAATTTTTTTTTCCACCTTTTGTAGCAGCCAGTCCCAGTCCGATGCCTTATAGTGATCAACTTTGATGAAATATCCAAGGTAGTGTAAACCCTATGATAGATGCAATAATTTATGTGGAAAGATGGCCATAAGAAGATCTAAATCCTCATCAAGAATATTAGCATAGTGGAAGGTCGATTTGGTCCAATTGATTTGTAGGCCAGTGGTGGAGAAGAAAAACTTCAAGAGTCCATCGATTTCTTTCCATTCAAGGGGAATGTCATTTTTCATTATAAGGACATCATCATCAAAGAGAAGGTGAAGGATTTTGATCAGCCTGGAGACCTTGATCCTAGTTATTTTGCCTTCTGCCTGGCTTTTTTTGAGGAGGAGACTTAAACCTTCCATAGACAAGATGAAGAGTAGCAGCGATAGAGGACAGCCCTGACGCAAGCCTCTACCACTGTGGAAGAAGGAGGAAGGTTCGCCATTAACCAACACAACAAATGTAGCACTTGTGACACAACTCATAATCATGGTTATCAAGGAGTGGTTGAAACCTGGCTGTGTTAAAATAATTCTAAGATAATCCCAGTCAATGCAATCAAAGGCTTTTTTTAGATCTAGCTTGAGGACAAGGGTGCAAGATTTTTTGTGATGAATGTTGTGCAAGCATTCTTGAGCTGTGCCAATGGAATCAAGAATTTGATGGCCCTTTAATAATCCTAGTTTTTCTCTGGACAAGAAGCGTGAGAGGATGGGTTTGATTCGATTAGTAATAATTTTAGATATGAGCTTGTAGCAAAGGTTGCAAAGAGCAATCGACCTGTAGTCACCAAAAGTAGCTGGATGATTTGTTTTTGGGATAATATTCAAGAAGGTGGAGTTTAGAGCCCTAGAGATCCTACCATGAAGTCTGGGGTCTTCCACAAGCTCCAGAAGCTCAGGCCCCACCAAATTGAAAAAATGAAGGTAAAACTCTATGATCCAGCCATCCAGGCCTAGACTTTTATCCTTTGAGAAGGATTTGAGAGCAGCCAGTACCTCTTGAATTGTGCAAGGCATGTCCAAAAGTAAGTTGTCCTTCACTGTGACAGTGTGAGGGTAGTGTTGTGCCACTAAAACTTGTGTTTGAAGGTGTGCTTGGCTCTTACCTCATAAAAGGATTTATAATAATTGGTGGCTGTTGTTTTAATCTCTTGTTGTCCACTGTGTTTTGTACCTATTTCATCTGTGATATCCCAAATGTGTTTTTTGTTCCTGGAGGAGTTGGCAAAGCAATGGTTTTTTTTTGTATTGAGGTCTCCACATTTGATCCAATTAACTCTACTTCTTTGCCTCCAAAGAGCCTCGTCTGCCAGTAGTATCTTATTCATGTTAGCTTCAAGTTGTTTACAGAGTTGAATTATGTCCCCTACATGTCCAGATTGTGTGTCAAAATGGTGTAGCGCATAAAGCTTGTGTTCCAACTCGTGGAGCTTCTGAAGAGTGTGATTTTTATGCTGTACTGCCCATCTTTTTATTCATGATTTTAGATATTTCATTTTCAAGATGAAACATTGTTGTATACCCAATCCAAGTTGGAAACAAAGGTCAGCCCACACAACATTGACAATGGCAGTAAATTCTGGTTCAATAAGCCAACACGAGTTAAGCTTGAATGGGTAGGAGATCCACTTCGAATGAGGACCAAATTGCAGTAAAATCAGAGTGTGATCAAATAGGTATGGCGTGTCAACCCAAGATCTGATTCTACCAACATTAGTAGCCAGGCTATCGGAGATGTAGAAACGGTCAAGTCGTTTTGAGATAGAGTCCATTCCCATTCTGCCATTGCGCCATGTTACAGTAAAATCGAACCTAAGCAAGGTAAACTTCCACCAATGAACCATAACCCAATTGAGTAATAGTATCTTATTTCTCTTTGTCGATAAACTCTCATGGTTATATTATTATTTGTGAGATTTCAATGTTGTAAATCTTATTGAATATATTTCTACAAAAGATTCATCATATGTTTGAAGTGATTTTCTCCTTTTTGAAATTTTTAATAATATCTCTTAATCTCATTTAACCCATAGGGGTCATTCTTTGATCTCATCGTACATATAATCTATGAAGGTAGTGGACAATCTTTGGAAGACTATCTAGTTGAAACATGAAATTATATCACCATGGCATGAATCTAATGACTTACTCATACATTAATAATGCTTTCCAAAGAAAATTTTCAATTTCAATACAAAAAATAATTATTAAGCGTATTACCCTTAAGATGCTTTAAAACCTTCATGATGCTTGCCTTCTTCTAAGGTTTGATATTGCTCTTGCAATATTTGGATTAGCATATGTAGCTTTGGATATTGAATTTTATAAGCTAAGATTATTGTAATGAAACTCTAAACAAACAAAGCTACTAAGTAGTTTAGTCCCCATCTAATTGGGTTGTACACTACTTATAATATTGTTTTTGGCAATCAAAGATGATTGCGTGAGATGACTATGTGAGGCTCGACTGGACTGCGCTGTGCTTGGAGCTAGGGTTCTCTCGCCTCCATGGAGGATCTGGGCATGCCCCAGGGGTCTCCCCCTCCTCCATCTTCGCCCTCTGTTGTAGACACGTTCAATAAGTTGTTGGCAACCTTGCCAAAGAAGAAGAATTTTGAAGTGGCAAAGTTTGTTAAGAAGCTAGATGAGATCCCTAAGATCTCTCTCTTCCTCCAGAGGGACTGATCCAAATTGATTTGTCCCTGGTAGATCGTGCTCTCATAGGCTAGCTCACAGGGCTTTGGCCCTTTCCAAAATCCACATAGAAATGGGTTGGCAAAAACTGGGCTCCATTAATAAAAAACAGTGTAACCTTCTACTTCCTGTGGAGAGGTTACTTCATGTTCGAGTTCACTTTGAAAGAGGATAAGGATCTGATCTTCCAAAATGGCCCCTACTTCATGGGCCCTCAGGGTCTGTATCTTAACAAATGGACGCAAGATTTCGATCCTGCAGCCGATGTTCCCTCTGCGGTCCCAGTATGGGTCAGGCTACCAAACCTTCTAGTCCACTGTTGGAACTGGGATTCACTGAAGCACATAGGCAATGCCCTGGGTAAATTTATAGATCGGGGAACAACAAGGATCAATATGATTGTGCCAGAATATGCGTGGAGGTAGATCTAGAGGTGGGTCTTCCAGAGGCTATAAAAATCAATGTCGGCAGCTGGACCCATGTACAAAAGCTAGATTACAAGCAGTTTCCCTTCAAATGCCGAAAATGCCATATTTACGGCCACTTTGCTAGAGGTTGCCCGACCAAAAGGGAAGGAAGAGGGTTGGAATCAGATCAAGCATGCCAAGTCTTCCCATAAACCCCACAAGTTCGGTGCCGAATCTGGCAAAGGCCCTCAGTCGGCCCCTATTCAACAAATTCCTCCACTGATGGGGAAAGAGAACAAGTTTGGACCTCTAAGCTCAGAAATAGAGGAAGTTCAAGAGGGCGAGAATCAAAAGGTAAACTCCCCAGCCAAAAAGACCCCCTCCGGTTCGACCAAAGGTAAAAGTGTCACAGAGAGCTCTAAAGAAAAATACTCAGAAGATGAGGAGGAAGTTCAAGAATTAGAGGACTCAGAGGAGGAAGGAGAACTAGGAGATTCTCAAACCTCTGTCAGAAGACCCACAAGAGGCCACAAGTCAACACGAGAAAAAAGAGAACAAGAAACGTACAAAGACAAGCTTCAGGGCTCCCAGCCAACCCTTGAGAAACTATTGGCAAAAACTCCGAAGATGACGAGACACCAGACTCAGGGCTCCAAGGGAGCCCAACATAACAAAAGTAAATGATGAAGGTCATCTCCTGGAACTGTAGGGGTATGGGGAGCAGAGCCAAAGAAGAAGCTACAAGAAGTTTAATAAGAATAGAAACCCCAGACATACTCCTCTTTCAGGAGACAAAAATGGAGGACTCAGTCTTCCTTCAAACAAGTAAGAAATTTTGGAATAAGGGTGGAGCGCAAGTAGTCTCTGCTCGTGGAGCATCAGGTGGGCTGGGCACTCTCTGGAATACTAATAAGTTCTCACTAGTCTCTGAGACCCTAAACACTCATTGGTTGTTCTTAAAGCTGCAACATCTCGTCACAAAGGAGACCATAAGACATTTTAATGTGTACGTCCCAGTTAATGCTGGGGAGAAAAAGGCTTGCTGGGATTCCATAAGAAACCTGGCAGATCTAGTAAACTTGGAAAATATCATCATCACTGGAGATCTCAATCTCACTTTACTTTCGGCAGAAAAGAGAGGAGGCAACATCGTAAGGGATCCGGCAAGGGAATGGGTGAAAGATCTTATACAGGACTGGGACTTGCTAGACATCAAGCCCTCTACTGGTAAGTTCACTTGGTCAAATAAAAGAGTCGGTCCTAGACATATTGCAACAAGATTGGATAGATTCTTTGTTCAAAGTTCCTTCCTCCTTCTAGGGTTAGAGGCTAGAGTGCATATTCTTCCTTGCAGCGTTTCTGATCACAAACCTATCAAACTTGAGCTGCTGGTGCATTTTGACCTTGGTCCAATACCATTCATATTTAGCCCTCTTTGGGTCAAGGAACCAGATTTCATGGACATGGTCAAGGAAAGTTGGAAGAAGCCAGTCAAGGGATCCCCTTTTTTTGTTTGGGAGGAAAAACTCAGAAGATTGAAATCTGTTCTAAAAATTTGGGCCAAACATTTGCCCAACCCTGCAACCGAAAGGAAAAAATTCAAAACGCCTTAGAGCTTCACCATTTGCATATAGTAGAATTTTCAGAAGGCTTGCTTAGCCGAGGAAGAATACTGGAGGCAAAAATCATGAAGCCTATGGCTCAAATTAGGGGAAAGGAACTCCTCCTTTTTCCACAAGCAAGCCCAAGCAAGGAAATGGTCAAATGCCATCTCAGAAATTAAAGAAGAAAATATCACTCACAAGGATAATACTAGCATCAAAAGGGCAACCTTTCTCCATTTTAAAAATTTGTATTATGAGGAAGAGGAGATGGGTCAAAATTTTAAACTTCTGGAAGTGGTCCCCCTCTTGATAACAAAGAAAATGAATCAGCTGCTAGAAGCCAAAGTCACCAAAAGTGAATTAAAGGACGCCCTCTATACTATGGACCTCGACAAAGCCCCAGGCCCGAACAAATTTACAACCAGATTTCTCTAGGCCTGCTGGCAGATTGTAGAAAATGATTTCTTTAAAATGATTTTAAAATCCCAAAACTGTCAGAAAATCGGAGGCAGCACTAACTCTGCATTCCTTGCCCTCATCCCTAAGGATAAAGGAGCCAAAACCTTCAACAGATTTCGTCCGATATCCCTTTGTAACATAGGGTACAAATTGATCACCAAAGTGATAGCCAATAAACTTAAGAACATCCTCCCCAAAATCATTCCGGAGAATCAAGGAGGCTTCATCCATGGAAGACAAATTGCGGACGACTTCACCTTAGTTCAAGAGGCGATTCACTCAAGTCTTCATAAAAAAGAAAAAGGTATGGTTGTCAAGCTTGATCTAGAAAATGCTTTTGACCGAATTAGACACAGCTTCCTGTTGGATGTTTTGCACAAGCTTGGGTTTGGATTGAGATTCATAAACTGGATTCGGGCCTATATCTTGGAGCCTTGGATCGCCCCCCTGGTGAATGGTAGGGCTGTTGACTTCTTCAAAGCCTCGAGAGGACTTAGGTAGGGGTGTCATCTTTCACCCCTCCTCTTTGTTCTACAAGCCTCTGTCCTTAGCTTTTACCTCGACAAGAAGCAGCAAGATCACGAGATTATTGGGCTAAGTATAGCAAGATGAGTTAAAAAAATCAACCACGCCCTCTTTGCCAACGATACCTTGTTGTTGGGTGCTGCAAAAATGATTTTGGCTGCTAGGTTCAAAGAAGTGTTGGACGAATTCTGTGAGGAATCTGGCAGTAAGATAAACAAAGGGAAATGTCACATTTATGGCTGGAACATTTCAACCTCCTCTCTCAATGATATAGCTAGATGCTTTGGATTTGACGCCTCCTCATCTTGGTCCTCTTTCAAGTATCTTGGACTTCCTATCTTTCTCAAGAAAACCTCCAACTGAGATTGGATTCCCCAAATAGAGAAATTCAAAATTAAAATGCAGGCTTGGGGTTCCTCCTGGCTCAATATTGCAGGTAAGACAGTGCTCATCAAAGCTGTACTTCAAAACCTTCCTCTATTTCAATTCTCTGTCCTTCTTGCTCCTGTAGGCATCCTCAAGAAGATGGAGGACTGTATTCATCAATTCTTTTGGAAGGGAGGAAAGCAGAACGAGAAGAAAATCCCTCTCGTTAGATGGGAAATAGTCTCCAAGCCATTGATGGAGGGGGGTCTGAATTTTAAAAACCTCTGCTCCCAAAACATAGCTATGGGAGTGAAAACTATTTGGAGAATCATTGCTCCCAATCCTAGATGGGCACAGCTGGCGCCGTGGAAGAAATATTTCAAAGGCAAGAGAATCCGATGCCTGGACAATCCACTACCTCAAATCAAGTCGCCCCTCCTCAACCTCTGCGCCAAAGCCGTCCCTCTGATCAATTCGCAAGCATTCTGAATCCCTAGAAATGGCAAAATCATCAATATGTGGAACGACCAAATTATGAACAATCCCCCGCTAGCAGAGTACAACTCCCTGCAAACGCTGCGCCTATGGTTGGAAGACGCTGGATATAAAATGTTGTGGGACCTCTCCTTATGGAATGGTACAACTTGGGCAAGCTGGAAGCAAATCCAAGTGCCTCTGGAACTCCAGGCCGATCGCGCTGAGTTTTTCTCCCTTTTGCAAGGCATGGCTCCCACTCATGTAAGGAGAAAAGACACTCGTGGCTGGGGGCCGATGGCTGGTGGCTTTACTGTGGCGCAGGGCTATGCCAAGCTGTTGGAGCAGCCTCACGTTCCCTCGGATCCAACACCCTGGAAGGGGATTTGGAATCATTCCTCCATTTCGAAAGTCGATTTTTTCTCCTAGCTGTTGTGTCATAGCAAAATTTTAACAGATGACAGACTACAAAAAAGGGGAATCTACGGCCCTTCTAGGTGTATCTTGTGCAGAGAAAATGTTGAATGCACCCACCATCTGGTATTGGAGTGCAATTTCGTAACGCAAATCTGGCATGAGCTCTTAGGCACTTGGAGATCCAATTTTACACTCCCTAGCTCCATTCCTGAGTTGTTCGCAAACTGGTTGCCCAAATATCCTGGCCCCTTTCCAAAAAACAAAATAATCATAGCCGCCTGGACCTCCCTTCCAAAAATCATTAGCTGGAAAATTTGGCTAGAGAGGAATAAAAGGATCTTCAGAAATAAAACGCAGGATGCTAAGTTTGTGGTGATCAAGATAAAATGCCAGCTGAGAGATTGCTTGCTAGATCAATTGGATGACTCAAATTTATGCCAGCAAGATCTTGATTGGGGCACCTCACTTGGTCTTCACTTCCAAAAAGCAGTAAGCATCACCATCCCTCCCAAAAAGTGGCAAATAAGAGAAAGTGAGAAAGATTTATATGACTGGATCTCCAAGCAATCAAGACACTCCCTCTTCTTTGATGGGGTTGCCAAAGGCAACCCAGGAAAAGCTGGCGCAGAGGGAGTTATAAATAATTCAAAAGGTAGAACGATCCACAGCTTCGCCTAGGGCCTGGGCCATACTTCCAGCATTCAAGCTGAAGCGATGGCTCTCTACCAAGAACTCAAGTATCTCAAAGACTTGGGCATCAGTGAGGTAAATGTTTTTGGGGACTCGCAGGCCATCATTAAATCCATAGTGATTGATTTTGCCCCAGCAGATTTGCACTTTGCAAGACTGATCTTTAGAATCAAAGTCCTGGCAAAACCCTTGCAGAATTTAATTTTTTTCCATGTGCTGAGAACGAACAATAAGGAAGCAGATCTGGAAGCAAATAAAGCAGTCCTCCTTTTCGCCGGGTCCATTCTAAGAGACATAGATGAATCTTGGGATCCAATTCCTTAACCCTCTACCTACCATGTTCTATTGCATCCTTTTGAAGCAATTTGTTTGTATTCACAAGCTTGGGCAAATCATGGAAATCAATTCCATTGTTGCATGTAAGAATAACTGGAATATTAGCATAAGCGCCATGATCCTTCTAATAGGAGAGGTACTCTGGGCTTTGCTCACAATTTTTGTAATCTGAATTGAGGCATTCATGCCAAGTTTCTAATATAATCCCATAACCGTTCCTGTAATATATATATATATATATATATATATATATATA
>CBVK0100097824.1:0-30739 GCA_900067695.1 Picea abies
TATGGTATAGATTGATATCTATTGAGGATTGTTGTCTCATCTCAGTTGGTGCTGAGATTGTAGGTTGATTCTTGCATATAGAGATGGTGCTCTTGTAGAGATGTACTCTATTCAGTTGTTGTTGAAAAACCCTCGGATTGAAGTCCATAGTAAAAAGAAAAATTGTACATACATCTTGTATTCCTTGTGTTCCTTGTGGAGATGATTTGTTGATGATATATTGTTGATATATGTTTTTGATATGTATTCACATATAACTAATTATTAATGAAAACAATGAGTAATGAGTAAATTTCGAATGCTAACTAATGAGTTTTATGTAAGAGGGAAGTTTTGGGAAAAATATCCCCGCACTCATTCACCCCCCCCGACCCTCTAAGTGTGGTAGGTGTGTCCAACAGCTCAAGGAAATGGAAGAAAAATGTTGAAGATTAAACAGAATTTGAAGGCTACCCAAGATAGGTAGAAAAGATATGCTGACAAGAACAAAACTCACAGGGAATTTAAAGTGGGTGATCATGTTTTCTTGAAGGTAAAAGCCAACATAAGTTACCTAAAGTTGGGAAATTGTTCCAAGTTGGAAGCCATATATTGTGGGTCATTCGAAATCCTAAAGAGGATTGGTCCAGTAGCTTATATGCTTGCATTCCCTACATCTATGTCTATACATAATGTATTTCATGTGTCATTTATTAAGAAAAATATACCTGATGCTAATCATTTTATTGATTGGAATGTGATTCAGGTGGAGAAAGAAAGAGCTTTTCAAGTGCATCTGGTATGCATTCTAGACCGGAAAATCAAATAGCCCTAGAATCAATCCATAGGTCTTGTAAAGGTCCAATGAACCTAGTACGGTCCTAAGGGAGCAACATGGGAGCATGAGGATGCTGTGTGGGAAGAATACCTGCATCTTTTTTAAGATTTTGAAAATCTTGTTGATATTATGTAAATGAGTTTCACTAAGGACAATGCAAAAAATAGGGGAGGGTATTGTAATACCCCAAGGTATAGCCCCTGTGAAATGTAATGATGTTTGTAGGATGGTGATCCAAGTAATTATAAGTTGGTAGGATTATGTGTTTATTAGGCCAGAGAGCCTAGATGTTAAGGCCAGTGGGCCTGATTTTGTATATGTAATTATGTAGATTATTAATAAAATACATCATTGTGTGTAGATCAACCACGAAGAAAGAGTTATGGGGGAATAAGATCCACTGGGTAGGGAAAGGAATGGGGATGAGAGGCTAGGAAAGAGAGACTAAGATTGAGGGCTTAACCCAAGGGAATATCATAATGTATTCCTAAAAAATACTAAAGTTGGGAAATAAACCCAGTTATCCTAAGTTCCTTTGGGGAGAGGAACAAACTCCAAGTGGAGACAAACGTGCTCCTAGGAAGTCATGTGTCACTCAGGATGCATGCAGATTTATCTAGGAAGTTCCACCATTGTTGGGGGCTTCAAAAACCATTATGTCCACCTTCCCGAGGAGTTCTCTCTCACCATTGCATCTCTCTCACGATTCTGCAAGTTGACCATTATCACCATTTTCCTTGCTCTCTCTCAACATTCTGACTATTTTGAACATTTAGTTTCCCATGTTTTCATCCTTAGCATGTTGTCCATCTCTTGTGTGGTCCATGCATGCACTAAAAAACCTAGAATATAGAGCCTTTTTCAAACATTGTGAACCTCTATAATTTGTTGATTCATCCCTTTTCCTTACCTGATTTTGGTTGTTTTGGATTGAAGAGGTGGGTTGTCAAGCCCATGGTTGAAGAGGCGAGTTGTCAAGACCATGGTTGAAGAAGAAGAAGGTTGTTAGGCTTGTGATAAACTCTCTCCATGTGAGAGAGTTTGTTGGAGAAGTGATTTCTCCTAAAGGGAGTCCAACACTAGCTACGAAGCTCTGATAATTCCTGATCTGACATTTTGTTGAAGCCTTGGAAGGGAAGTGGAGAAGTCGATGGACTGTGTAATAGTGAAGGTACATATTCCCGGGGTGGGACAGGCATGTGGGGAATGAGATTTTGTGAGCATTGAGCGTAAGTAGGTTCCTTGGTGAGAATCCTTCTAGTTTCACTGTGCAGTTTCCCATAGCCTCAGCCTAGGTCTAGGATTCCTTTTCCCTGGGTGGTGTTTAGTCCCATCTCGGGGGTGGTCATCTATTAAAATATAAGGCTTTTAAGTCTAAGGCTAGGAGGTTTGTGGATGTTTTTCACGTAGTTGGTGGTCATCTATTAAAATATAAGAACCAAATATGTGTTCTTTGTATGATGTGTATTTTGTACATGTGTTATAATTTTATCATAATTGTCTGTGTTTATTGCATGTATGTATTATTGTTGCTTCCGCATGAATATGTGGATGAGCAGAATGTTGTGTCTATTTAAAATTACATCATATATATATATATATATATATATATATCAGAGAATAAATATGTTTCTTATGTGTTGTTTCCCAACCTTTTGGGTGGATGGGGACGTTGCAAAATGGTATGAGAGCGTTATTTGGAGTAGCATGGCCCAACCTGGGTGGTTGGGGGTGTTACAATATTAGCTACCATTCACCAACCAAGAATATGCTTGGAACACTTGGGTGCTCATGGAGGATGTTGTTCCTAAGATTAAACTTAAGGCTCAAAGTGTAACGTCAGGCATCAATAAAGATTAAAAAGAGTTCTTTTTCTACCTTAGTTATATGATAAAAAATCATTAAATGAAATTAATAGTATGGAAGCACAGAGGTTGCATTTCGTGTCTGATTCGAAATTGTAATATGGAATGTTGTGAAAGAAAAATACAAAATTTTTAAAGAAAGAAAGACATCAATTGTTGAAGACTCTAACCTTGTTGCAGTAGAATAAAATAGATAGCGTACCATTGAATAAATCATAATAAACAATAGTCCACATAGCTTGCAGGTCTTGTTTTACTCACAGTAAACACAGAGGAAAAACTGCTTACTTAACCAATTACTGATATAATAATATTACATTAGTTGTGATACTAAATTGCAATTAAACATTTATCAAGGAGTTGCATAAGGAAATGTTGAGATTTGGAAAAATAGAAGAAACACATAACCCAAAATGAACAAAATTTGGAATCTTTGTCTACACTTGTATTAATACTCAATAAGGAAAGTTTTCTCTATTACATTTGGCAAGAAGAAGACTTTACTAAATCTTCAATCTATGTATTTATACAAAATTGTCACAACTCAAAACAATTGGACTTCTTATAATTAAAAATAGAAAATATTTGAAATAAGAAAACAATGCATAGAGAATGATGAATTTCATTGGCAATCTCTATTATTTCTTCATATGCTGGCCGAAACACTTCCTTTCCTCATTCCTTTACGCTAGACATATCTATCTTCTGGTCTTCTTAATAATTTGGCATAATATTTCAGACGTTGTACTTTTGTTGACATTTGACCCTTCAACCACGTTCAGTAATGCAATGACATTTCCTTGTCTTCTCACCATGGTAATTTCTTTTCCATGCTCGATGCATTGCTTGTATCTATCTAAAAATTCCACCACCATATTTGATGGATCAATGGTTTCATTGACCTCGAAAATGTATAATGTATTTTCCACTTGAGGTAGGCTTTCTTTGATTCTTTTCACTTCTTGAGTAAAGGTCTGGAACTATGAACTTGGGTTCACTAGCCACTTATTAATCTTAAGGAGCTCGATCTGGCTCATTTATGGAATGGATGCCATAGTTTCTTCATTGTTCTTCTTAGAATTATGCTAGTTTGTTGCAATATCGAGTTTCCCCAGGGCCTCCATGATACTGCTTCCCTCAAAATCAATCAGTTTTTTGTCTAACGATGATAATGCTTCTCAACAAGCATCTTTCACCTCCTAGGATAATCTCTTTCTCTCTGCTAAATTTGTTTCCCATACCTTCATGACCAGATCACCTCTTATTTGTTAAGAGGGGAAAAACTGAAGAAAATCAGGGACATGATCTTTTTGTGCCAATATGATGGCCTCTTGAAACTTAGCTCAGGCTGAGAGAGCTTCTCCTTCCTTAATATAGATATATTTTAGAGCGAGGTCTACTACCTGGTACCATTTTTGGATGGCATTTTCCTTCATGAAAATATCTTATTGGGCCATTTATAGTTTTTTATTTACCTCTAGTGCTTGAGTCTGAAAATATGATATCTCTACTAATGTACCTTCAGTCAAGTCCAACCTAGCTTGCAATTTCTTTTTTAACTCCTCTTGTTGAGTGACCAATCCTTTGTTTCCCTTTGAATTCTGATGGATCTCCTCGAGGTTAGCCTACAATTTTGGAATTTGATGCCTGTCATAAGCTTTGATATGTTCAAATTCTTGGTTCATATTATTCTTCATAGTTTGTTCCATGGTCACTATTTGATCTTGCAACTTCCCTACCAATAGATTTTTTTGTTTTAGCCGCTCTGCCGAATTTTCTACAAACCACTAATTTGCAGTGACAAAGGCACCTAATGAGCCTGCCACTTCCTTCACGAATTCTGGATCATCTCTGTCACTTCCATTGTATAACATCTTTTTCCTTTTTGTTATTACCCCATCCTTTTGTTTCTTTTCTCATTCGATTATGGCCCTTTGTTTCTTTCTGAAGAAGAATTCTGAAGGAGGCATCTCTTCGGGCGAAATTGGGGTGAGATCGCCTATAAAAATGACTTTGGAACTAGGATTTTTGAAACTAAATTGAAAATGTGTTAATGAAGTAATAGGAGTACCGATCTTCATAGACGGTTGTTGCTTAGAATTATTTGCAGTAGTTGAGGCTGGTATCGAAGGAGATGTATCTTGCCCTTGATTTAGGAAAGCTTCGAGCTGAGTCATTTTTTGATGGGCCTAATGGACTTGATAATGAAACTTCAAATTCCTGAGTCAAAACTTCAGTTCTCTTTTGGGTCTCCTCAGTATCCTGTTTACCAAAGTTCCCTGATACAAAACTTGGAGGTACAAATTCTTGTGCAAGCGAAGTGGTTGTCGATTATCCCTGTAGTATTTTCGCAAGTTGTTTTGTCTGTGTCTTTGAAAACTGAAGAAGCCAGCTTGTTGATCTGGGGACATGGTTTGGAATCTATTTAGTACCTCCGCATAAGACCTGAATCCCCTGAATATTTCATCATGTGGGGCGTTTTCATGCACATATCTCTTCAGGTTGTATTGGGACAGGTTGTTTTCCATGATTTGTGTGGGTCATTCTTTTTAAATATGATGTCAACCAACTTGACATCCTCCAAAGATGCAACCTCCACTTTGGAGTGACCGAATTATAATAGTGAAAACATACCAACCTGGAGAGGGAAGGTAGGCAATACCTTTTTCTGGGCTTCTTTCAACTCCTTGTTAATGCCCCCTGTTACCATTTGATAAGATACTTCTCATCATACTATCTGGTCTGGTAAAAGTCTCAAGAGAGAACGGGGAGGGACTGAGCATCCAGAAACCCTAATGTAAGAAAAGTTTTCTTCAATGAACCAATCTTCTATTTTTCCCAGATTTCCCATGATTATGTATGAAATTCAAGGATGTGGGAAACCATATAAATCTATCTAAATAGGAACCACTACATGGTGGAAGATTTTGTAGAAGAAATCTTTGGCCTTGTCCTCCCACAACTTTGAGTGATAGAAGTGAATAGGTTTTGTGTTGTTCATTGTCCAACTATAATTCATCAGTGGGGAATGGGTTATGAAACAAATAGAATCCATGATATATGAATAAATATAGAAATGGGAGGGCTTCCCCTTTGAATTCACTAATTTGTAATCAGTAAATACTTTATCCAAGTTGTTTGATAGAATTTTGGCCCAATTAAAAGAGTATCCCTCGACCACCTCGTGCATAATCAACACCCATTCCATTTTGAAATGAGTAGGAATCTTCTTTCTGAATAGTCTACAAAGCATCATAGCTACATAAATCATGTGAGTATCCAACAACCTTGTGGCATGCATGCCATTAGTGTCAGGCCTGAACTTATCTAGGTGTCCCCACAAGGACTTGATTATATCGGGATAACTCTTTTCATATTATATGCGTTCATGTTTCTCAAACTCCATCATAAATGCAACATTGTAATTATATTTATAATCAAGATATAGCTTATCAGTTACTTGGAGGTGTTCTGGTTAGAGGGACCCAACACCAACCTTTTGATAGTTGAAAATTCTCATGGTTTGGACATCGACATTTTCCAGGGCCCAGTTTATTATGTCATTATATGACATGAGTATCGACCGCAAAACTATCTTTTGTAGCTCGAACTAGGATATATATATGAGTTTATCTCTGTCAGTATTGTCCACTTCATCGCCAAAATATTCTAGGAAATTTATAATCTCATGTTCCATAATATCGAACAGCTGTGTCCAAGATTTAACAGATTCTATAGCTCACGACATAGTGTCTGACAGAACGTCCACATTCAGATTTGAACCTTCACCAACTACATCAGTATTCCTCATCATCTTCCTTGGTTCCATGATATCGACTGAGCAGAACGAGGTTACCTTTTGCAGAAGAATTGTGTGAGCTTCTCAATCGGATAAAACTTACTACTTTGTGGAAGATGAAAATGAAATTCAGAATCAAGTATTTTTATTCACATCAGGCGCATTGATTCGAGTATACCTTTACTGCTGACAACTTTATTAACTTTAATGGGAAAGTATACCTAGTGATCCACAATCTATGCTAAAAATCATTACCATTGATTTGTGATAAATTCCATTAATATTCGGCAGTTTGTGTTCGGGAGTTTTCGATGAAATAGAGTTGAAATTTACCGAATCGCGAATCCACTAAAGGTTAATTACAAGATAATATCTTTTAAAATATTAATTAATCATGCCTAAATTCTAGTTCTTCGGATATTCATACTTCGGGATTTTTAAACGTAGCTTGAGAAGATATCCCCGAAACCCGAAACTGGGAAATGATTAATTATCCGATAATTTCTTTTAGGGTTTAATTAATCATATTTAAGTTCAAGTGCTTCAGAAATTTGGAGTTCGAATATTTTAGGATATGATGAAGGGTAAATGTCCGAACCCCGAAGTGTAAAGATGTTAATTATCTCTTGACCAAGATTAACTTAATTAATTAAAATGTAATACTTCGACATTTTATTTCTTCTTGGATTTTCGAATTATGCCTTTGTTATATTTTCGAAGGTTCATCTCCCATAGTGACATGTTTAAGATGATGTCATTCTAGATGACATGTCAAGAACATGGGGTGCCACGTTTTAGTTAGAATTGTACGAATCTTCAAACGAAAATGTCAGAAATGGGTGCCATGTGTCAACCCAAGGAAGAATCAAAAGATACATGCGTACTATGACTCCTGTCCTTTAAAGGTTTATGAAAAGTGTTGAATGAACACTTTCAGGTTTCAGGTCTTTTATCTTTAAGACTTATCAAAACACCCGAAGAGCAAAGCTCTAGAGCAACCTTTAGTGATTTACCTCTTTAATAATTAGGTGGCTCCAAACTCCAAGGAAAAAAAGGATCATTCGATCAAATGGGAAAAATTCATCAACAATGGATATCATGCACGCCTTATTGCCAATTAATCAGAAATGAATTTGATTTAAATTTTGAAAGTCAGTTTTTGAGTTACCACTTTGGGAAAGATTATATTTTCATGAAGTGGAGAATGTAAAGCTCAAATTTTAGGATTATATATGTTCCAAGATAGGATCCATCTAGGGATCATGTCTTCGTGTGAGGTGCGGAAGAACAGTAGACCAAGTTCCTTTATTTGGTAAATGGATTCATTATTGCATTTCTAGGAAACACCTTTGGGAAAAAATCATACAGAGAAAAATTGAACTTCAACCGAATCTCAGAAAACCTTCAAAACACATTTAATTATTGATCTCAAGTTAGGCTGTTAATAATTTCCTTTTCCTAAAATTGAGTTTGGATTTTCTTAAGATAATCAAAACAACTCTAACTGAAATATCAGACTTTGGTTGATTTCGTTTGAATCAAGGCTATGTAATTCTAACAATTTATTTAGGGAATCCCTTGTCAGTTTAGAATGTAAATATTACTAGAAAGAGAACTAGATACCAGAGTATGTTTATACATGTGTGACAACCTTACAAGTATCACATATATTGCTTCACTACCAATGAGCTTGTTGAGTACCCCGGTGAATTTATCTACATCTCCCATTGAATTTCCTTTCACCACATCAATTAGTACTTTTGCGATTTTATTGAAATGAGGGAAATCATTACATGAATTTCCTTTCATCATCTCTTTTGGAAAAAATGGGGGCAATCGAATTACGAATTTCCTTTCACCATTTGTCTTGGACCAGATGGGGGAAATACTTTTATGAATTTGTTTTCACCATTTGTCTTAGATTTTTTTGTATTCTTAAAGTGGGGGCAATCAATTTGTATGTATCATACGAGGGATGATATCTTCTTAAAATTTGATAGTGAAGGTCTGTCAACAATTTTTTATTGTACTCTGGACTAAATCTCTCCCGATCTTCAATACATATTTTCCTATAGGAGAGATTTTATGGGGATTTTTTATTTTCTAGGGATTGTCCTTGAGCGAATTAATCAGTTAAAATATGTTAGAAGAGCTAAAGTTATTATAATTAGCCTAGACATACTTTATTTAAGTTAAAATCATAGGAACATAAAGATTTTCTCCCAATCTTGTTTTGAAGATATGTTTTTGAGTTTTTAGAGTCAAGGCGAAATTCTTTCTTTTTATGAAGACTTAAGGATGGGTAGTGAAAATTAGAATAGAGTAAAGGTTTGAGGATAGGCAAAATGAAACAGAACAAGGACTCATAGGGTATGGTGCAAAAGAATATCATTTCCACACAAGTTCACTTCTTGATTATCAAGCTTCTCTTTTCTAAGCCCTTTTTATTCTTATTTTCAATTGATTCGGATAACACTACGAAATTAATTTGCAGATTTATACTTCTTTTATCCTTGATCAGGTGGCTAAATTTACATGAGTAAACCTCGTTTACATGCGATAATATTTCTTTAGAATATAATCTTGAATAATAAGTATAGAAGTTCATACATCAGATTTCGTTTATAATTTCAATCAAACCAATTATTAATTCATCATCTGTTTTGAGAGAAAACAAATGTTTTGAAAATTGGGAGTTGGCGTTCGATACCTCCTCATTTCTCCTCTGATAGTAAGTATTTTTCACGTGAACGAGATGAGAAAAGTCAAAAAATTCCACAGAATAGAAATGGCATGCTGTACAAATATTTTACATTTTTATTTTATGATATCGAATAAGACTTGGTTTATTTACAACAAAAAAATAAAATTTATATAATCTATGAAAGAGAATGAAATTGCAAGTTGAAACAAGAAACCAAAACTAGTATATAAATTGGTAATGTGAAACATGATTATTGCATAAAAGGTTTTAGATAATGCCCCTTGATAGGGGCGTCAAAAAATTTTCAGTCGATATTTTCGAGTAGGAAGTATTTTTTCCCTCTGTAGCTGCAATCATGAATGGTTCGAACCAGAGATGATCAAACTTGTCGTGTTTTTATGCATATTATTTTCTGGCATCCCATTTTAAAACTAGATCACCAGGAAAAAAATCCATCTCTTTAGTCTTTTTTATCAAAGAGGGCCTTCATATTATCATAGTACTTCTGAAGTTTTCCATCTACTTTGGCCCTATTTTGATGGACTTCAATTATTTGATTTATCCTTTTGGTAACGTCGTTAGGCTCTTCATTCGCATCTTGCCAAAGATTAATCACAGGAAGCACGAGATTTATTGGGAGGATGACGTTAGTGCCATAAACCATTTGAAAAGAGGACATGCCTATTGATTTCCTGGTGCCGATTTGATTCTCCCATGAGGCATATTTCAAATGAACATGCCAAGCCTTCTTTTTTTCTGTTAACACCTTTTTTATTATATTCATCAGGCTCTTGTTGGATGATTCAGCCAACCCATTCCACTGATGATAATAGGTTGTAGAATGTCTTAACACAATGTTATATTTTTGGGAAAAACTTACCATTTCCATAGATTTGAAAGCTTGGGCGTTGTCAGTGACTATTTTTTGAGGGAAAATGAATATCGATAGGATGTTATCTTCCAATAATTTTATCACTATCGAATTAGTAACATTGTGAGTGAGAATGGATTCAACCCATTTCGTGAAATAATCAACAACAGTTAAATTCCATTTATGTAGGGAACTTGAATGTGGGTGGATTTCTCCAATGAAGTCCGGACCCCACTATTAAAAATGAGCTTCTACTTTGACCGGGATTAAAATTAATGTGGGGATATTTTTCTTACCAAAGAACAATTGACAAGAGTTGTAGGCTCTAAACTTGGTATTCACATCAGTAAATAACTTTGGCCAATAATATCCATCTCTTAAAATCTTGTAGGTTGTTTCCCTCCAAGCGTGATGTCCTCCACACACCCCTTCGTGAAATTCATTTATGACATTCTCTATTTCAGGTTCTGTTAAACAACATAACAAGAAACTTAGAGGATCCTTCTAGTACATTTGGCCTTCAATAATACAATAGCTAGTTGCGTGTAGCTTCAATGTTATCACTTTAGATGGATTCATGTCGCTTGGGAACTGAAGGGTAAGAAGGTATGAAACAATATCGTGATACCAAGCAGAGGAAGAAATTTTATCTTCAATATGGACTGTAGGGGTTTGATCATCAAGTTCCTCTATATCTGGGATATATCCATGTGATTCCAGGTGGTTTATCCCAAGTGACCTGAAATTTGATCCTTATAATAATTTATCCAGGCCCTGAACTTTGACTAGCTTGGTTAGTTTTACTTCTAGATTGAACTCCTGAATTTTAGCTAACCACCAACCTCTCTTACCATCATTGTCTGGTTGTACGAAGATATCTTTAACAATGCTTGTTGGCACATAATAGACTATTTTGGAATGCAGTACATATGTCCTGAAATCTTTGAGATCTTTCACCATTATGTAAGCTTGTTTTTCCAATATATCATATTTTAATTCAGCATCCATGAGACTTTTACTGAAAAGGATATCGGTTGCTCGAAACCTTCTTCGCTCTTTTGCAGGAGTATTGCTGCGATAGTATGTTCATATGAAAAATAAAAGATCACAAATTCCTTAGTATAGTCTAGACTAGCTAACAGTGGCGCTTCGCTTATAGGTCTCTTAACTCACTTGAATGATTCTTTATCTTTGGTGGTCCACTTCATTTCATTGTCTTTCTTCAACATATCTATAATTAGTTTGACAATTTCAGCGAAGTTAGGGATAAATCTTCTCAAAAAAATTATCTTCCCTAAAAAAGATTGGATTTCTTTCTTATTTCTAGGAAATTTGATTGTGTCAATAGCCTCAACTCTCCTAGGGTCAATCTTGATTATATCCTTCAAAACTATATGACCTAGAAGCTTACCTCATTTCATAGAAAAATGTGACTTCTCAGGGTTAAGAGACAAACCAATTTTTTTTGCATTTCTCGAAGGTTTGTTTGAAATGAACTAGATGTTCTGCATCAGAATTGGAGAAAACTGTTAGATCATCTAAGTAGATAACAAAAAAATTGTCTCTCTCACTGATGAAATCTATATCCATCTCTCCTTGGAAAGTATCCCCTGCATTCATCAAACCAAATGGCAGTTTATCATACATGAAAGTCCCCCACAGAGTGGTAAATGCAGTGTTTTCTTTGTCATCTTTATGGACAACAATTTAGTTGTATCCGGAAAAACCATAAATCATAGAAATTTTGTTAGCTCCAACTACCTTTTCTAGGACATGATCCATTTTAGGTAGTGGGTAGTTGTCTTTGAGGGATGATCGGTTTAAATTTTTGAAATCTAAACAAAGTCGTATTTATCCACTTTTCTTCCTGATGGATACCAAATTTGATACCCATTTAGAATACCTGAGTGGAGTGATAATCTTTGCGTCGAGAATATTCTTGACTTCCCTTTCTATTATCGACAAGAGGATAGGATTTATCTGTCTAAGATTCTTCTTCCTGAAAGGTTTGATACCATACTTTAAAGGAATCTCATGTTCAATTATGGAGGTATCGTAAGTTTTTAGATCATCATAGGACCACGCAATGACATCTTTATATTGTTTAATAAACTCAGTGTATTTATTTTTCATTTGGGTTGGGAGGTATTTAGATATCTTGACCAGTTTAGGATCCTCTTTAGTTCCTATATTACAATCTTCAACCTCTTCGACTTGAGGTCGTAAGGTAGATTTTATGGGTATATCATCTTGATCAAACAATCTTTCTAAGGGTATCAAACCTCTAGGGATATTATTGTTATTAAGAACAAGCATTCGGTGATTTGTGATCTTATCTTGGAACTTTTTTAGGCTCTTCACCTTCCTGCATGACCTAGGTAGAATCGTTCTGGTTTTTTTGATCTATATGAGTCTCATAGAACTCGTCGAATATTTCAAGGAACTGTTTAATTTGTTTGTCATCCTCAAAGACTTTCCAATGTTGAACAATATTTGGGATCAAAGATCTATGTCTCATTTCAATATGATACTTCATCTTTAGGACAGTAGGTGGTACAAACATCGCAACTACTTTGGCTAAAGAGTCTACCTACTAATTTTCCATTTTGGCAATGTAGTGAATGTTAAAGGGCAAGAAGAAATTCTCTATCAAACCCCAGGCGCAATTTATGTATGACCTTATCCTTGGATGTTTAGCTTGATATTGTTTCTTTATTTTTTTCACAATAATCTCTACATCACCATAAACTATTAGATGTTCAATTTTAAACTTTCTGGCAGCCTCTAATCCTAAGACTATAGCTTCATACTCACAAGCATTATTTGTATAATAAATCTCCCACTGTAATCTGTATGAAAAGGGGATATTGTACTCATCTCCTGACACTACAAATAACACTCCAACCCCTGCCCCTTTGTAGGATGAAGCACCATAAAAAACATTTTCCATACTCTTCTCTACTATTTACACTTTTCTTTGTTTTTTCTATTTTTTTATTTTCTTCTTCTATACATTCTTCGAAATCATCATCTATTGATAATATACAATTTCCTAAATCATGATCGGGAACATAGACTGGGTAATTATTTGGGTTTTTTGGGTCACTTACAGGATATGCCAGTCTAGTTTCTCTGTACAGTCGTGTAAATTGTCCACCGAAAATTGGGATCGTAGCATAAGTCATGTCCAATTGAAGTCATCCTCCTATTTTTCCTCCCCAAGACCTATATAGAAGCATGTCGTACTTGACAGGGATGTCAGCAACAACTACATCCATAAGGATACTTTTTACAGGGATCTGTGCAAGATTTACTACCAAATATTTGATCATGCCAAGGCACTTAACTTTTTTGGAATCAAACGAGTATAAGTCTTGATAAGGTCTAGTGATTTCGAGGTGCAATTTTTTCATGATATTTTTAGGCATTAAGTTATGGGAGTCCCTAGAATATAACATGTACTTGTGGAGTAAGTGGTCGTGCACAGTTAATGTAATATAAAATGGAGCAACATAATCCTTAGTATTTTCAATGTGCTGACCAAACATGATCATAGGTATTTCATCTTGTAGATTGATAACATCTATGTGACATTCAACATCAGAAAAAATTGTCATTTTAGCAATCTGTTTTTTATAAATCAGATTTTTGGCAAGCTCAACTAGGGGCATGGGGATTTTAATTTTACTAATCTCGTTCTCTAAACTGAAACCTCCAGTTGTTTTTCTTTTTATTTCTCTGGTTGGAGCTTGTGATTCTATATTTTTTTTTCTTAGTTTGTGTTGCTCTTGCTTCAACTGTTTTTGTTTGGGAAACTTGTGTTTCAACTAGCAGTTTAGTAATAAATGCCTCATTCTCTTTATTTTTCGATAAAAACAAATCGGTGGAACATTTGTAGGATTTTTTTCTCTGGGCCTAAAATTGTACTTATGTTGGAGTTTGTCCATTATTGAGTCGGTGAGTCCTTGATATGCAAACTCTCCCATATTATTTATACTTTCCTCATTATTAAACATGGATTCTAGGTCTAGAGACTTTTCATAATCTTGTCTAGCTAAATGAGTCTCTTGATCGTCATCACTAAGGTTGTTTACATCCTCTTCTATTCCCTCATAATTTTTCATATCGTCCCTTTGCATAAAATATTCAGTTTTAAATGGATCTTGAATTTTTTGATCTTCATGTTTTACTTATCTCTATTGTGTCTGGGGGTTAGGGTTTCTCCTGAATTGATTTCTAGTGAATTGATCAGGTTTGGCTTCATCTTATTCCATTCTAGATATTTTTTTTGATAAATCTTTGATTAGCTTAGCCATCTCATCCTTTTTCTCTTTTACAGACTTCCCAGATTTGGAGGGTCCTACTTGTTCTTTGAAATGTTTAGGTTCTTTCGTTCCTGTCTCAACCTTAGCTTTTAATTTTCCATATTCCATGATGTTTGATTTGATTTATATGGCATCGTCTTGCATCCCAACTGGAGTGGCATATATTCTTTCTCTTACGAGGAGCGAAAAGTTATGTTCAAAGGTCCCTATGAAAGTTACCTTTGCAGTAGGTTGAGATGGTTTAACTTCAGCTGGGATCTTGTTATATAATTTGTTGAACCTCTGACTAAATTCAAGAACTGATTTAGAATTATTTTTCCTTAAAGCCCCAAATTCAGTCAAATAATAGATATGGTCCTTCTTCTCTCCCCACTGCCTAAGGAAAGAATTTTCTATCTCATCGTATGACCATATGGAACCTACCGGGAGTCCTCAGAACCATGTTTTGACTTGTCCTTCGAAGGTTTGTACTAACATCCCTGAGCATACATCTTTGTGTTCTATGCCAAGGATATCAACGAACTAGTCGAAAAATTCTATATGTTCGATTGCGATTATATGTCTAATGCAACACCCCTACCTCAACATGGTTTGCTTGACCTCCCGATGTTTGGATATTTCTATATACTTGAGCCGGAATGGCTCTTTAGTTCCCACTAGATCCTTCCATACAAATAAAACCATAGGTCCTTCTTAGAAGATACACCTGCGTGAACAAGAACTAGGTGTAAACCCCTAATCCACATGACCACCAACATGACCATTAACTTAGCCCAAATGGATCTTCAATTTTTGTGACTTCGTGTTTCGTGATTTCGTGATTCCTACTGTGAGTTATCTGACTCCTCCACTTCCCGAAACCCTGAAACTAGCTAACGATCCACTAGTTCCTTCCTTATTCTTCTACCATATGACCTCCAGTAGAACCCTGGAATCCACCTTTGAGCGCATCGGGATTTCGCGACTTATGGTTTTGTGATGCAAATCTTCTCCTTTTTCTTGAAGTTCAAACTCATGACTTCTTCTCCACAAATCAACGGTCCAGATCACATAGAGATTTCGCGTATCATGGATTCCCGAAAATAGCTTTTTCCACACTTTTGACATTCTAAATTTCAATATCTCAGAGCGCCCAATAAATGTCTCTCATTCCTCCATATATAACAACTGCTAATCCTCCCAAGCTTGCGAGTGTTGAAAGAAACTCAATATTAATATCCCCACTGATTCATTGGATCCAACGGTCCATGGATATCTATGCTTCTCCCTTTGATAAACTCAACCATCCACTCAATTTCTAAAATATTTCTGGCCAAGTAACTTGACGTCCTTCCTCCTGAGCTCAATTTCTGCAAGGTGACTATGACCCTTGTTCTTCCTTTGAAATTTCCAAGTCTCTATCCTTCTTGATCTTGAATCTTGCTGCAAAATAAAAAATTATAAGGGATTCTTGCATGCACTCCTTGTGGCCTTCACGATAATCTATGATTATATGAAACCTCCCCACTCTCCACACTCCCTTGCGACAACATTTCTTCAACCACTCACTTGGTGGTAAAAAGTCTAAGACTTCAACTTGGCCTGTGCACACCTTGCACGATTATGTGCTATACTTGCACGACTCTTTGCTATACTTGCACTTTTGTTGGTATGAGGACAACTCTATCTCTCCTCATATTTTTTGAGGTAAAACTTAGAATCTCATCAACACACTCCTTGTGGACCTTCACTGCACTCCTTGTAGGAATTCTCAGGAAGAGAAGTGATTGAAACTCATACTCTCCCTCTCACAGACTTCATACATTCAACATGAAATCATACACATAAAATCATTGAAACAAATGCATAACAGAGCATATAAGCAACCTGTAAACATGCCATTCAATAGATACAAACAGTAACCACAATACCATGAAATTGAGTCAAAGAATTATTATATTAACTAAAGTGCTTTTATACATGGGTTCTATAGCAACAACTATCTGCTTATACAACTTCTACAGTCTTTGTTCTCCTCTGTTCTCCTATGCTCTCTTTCTCTTCAACTTCTACTCTTACAATCGAGAATAATGATACAATACAATACATACGAGGGAGATTTCTCGAGTTTTTCCTGCTATAGCTCTAAGTTATATTATTGAATTAAAATATCTACAACTACTTTACATTGATTAGATTAATTGTCTACAACCGATAGATGAGATAAATTCTCAAGATCTATTTTACAATCCCAAAAAAAATTAAGAGAACTTATGTCTCTCCAGATATTACATTAATGTTCCATCCTATTGAAATTCAAAATATCTTCAAAATGTGCGTTGGTGCATATCCAACTATCCTCCACTTTCGCTATATGGAGATGCTTCCACATCATACTCCCCTGACTGAAAAATTCATGGACTCCTATCTATGATCTCATGCACCATCTATCCATGTTTACGGATATATTCTTCTATTTCCCAATTGGAATCCTCAATCGGGTGTCCCTTCCACTTTATCAAATATTAAAAATACGTCTTCCTCTGGGTCTTCTTACCAACTCTCTGATCAATGATATTTTCTTCTACATATTTTTAGCTACAGACATTTTTTTGACCCACTGAACTTCCTGTTGATTCTCTTCTCCTCTCTCTTCATCTTCTCTATAAAGATGCAGATCTACTACGTTGAATATGGGTGATATGAACACATCATATGGAAATTCTATTTCGTAAGCATTGGCCTCAATTTTTTCGTAATATCTTACACGGCCCTATCTTATTCATCTTCAGGTTATTATATGTTCCCCTTGGGAACCTTTCTTTTCTTAGATGTTCTAAGACTAAATATCCCACTTCAAATTGACTCTCTCTTCTATTTTGATCTTCTCTATGCTTGTATTCTTGGTTGGAACTTTGCAACTGCTCTTTAATCTTACTGTGGAGCTCCTACATCTCTGCTGCAAAATCTTCCACTCCAGCACTCCTGAACTCATTTTGATCTAAGTCTCTCAACTCAAATACTCCTCTTGGTTTCATTCCAACATTATCTGAAATGAGATTTGTCCTATGCTCCTGTTAGGTGAGTCATTATATGCAAATTCCACTTGCGGCAGAATCTAATCCCACTGACTATGATGTTTATCTACCAAAATCCTCAATAAGTCTCCTAAACTTTGATTTACTACCTTAGTCTATCCATCTATATGAGAGTGATATGTTGAGATAAAAGATAGACTTGTCCCCATATTTTTCCATAGTGTCCTCCAAAAATGACCAACAAATTTGGTGTCTCGATTGGAAACAATACTCTTGGGTAAACCATGAAGTCAAACAACTTATTTGAAAAACAGGTTTGCAATGTGTGTTGCATCACTGGTTTTCTGACATGGAATAAAATGTTCCATTTTTTAGAATCTGTCGACTACCACGAATATGGAATCACAACCTCTTTCTTTCCACGGTAGTCCTAACACAAGATCCATGCTTACCGCATCCCACGACCTCTCTGGTACTGGAAATGGTTGATACAATCCTGTATTATGGCTTTTCCCCTTTGCGTGCTAGAAAATTCTACATCTGTTGAAAATTTTCTTGACATTTGTCCTCATTCCTAGCCAATAATACAAACTATTTAGTTGCACAAATGTCTTTTCATGACCAAAATGTCCATCCAATCCCCCACTATGCTTTTCCTTCAAAAGGATTTCTCTCATAGAAATCTTCAGGATACACAACTGATTTCCTTTGAATAGCAATCCATCCTGGATCGCATATTCAATCCATTGGCTTCGGTCTCTCAGAACGAGATTCTCGCATGCTTCATAATAATCCTTGAAATTTGAATCATCTCTGTACATTTCCTTAAGGCTATCAAAACATAAGGTTTTCACATGAAAATCCTGTAGAATCAAACATTTCCTGCTCAATGCATCAACAATCTTGTTAGCATTTCCAAAAATGTGATTTATAACAAAATTAAAGTTTTGCATAAATTCAACCCATTTTTCATGTTTCTGGTTCAATTTCTCTTGTCTAGTTATAAACTATAAGGCCTAGTTGTCGCTATACAAAACAAACTCTTTCGGAACTAGGTAGTGCCTCCATTTCTTTAGTGCTTGTATGATTGCATAAAAATCTTTATCATGCATTGAATAATTCCTTTTGGCATCGTTCAACTTATCACTTAAGTATGCAACTAGTCGATTGTCTTGGCTTAAGACTGCTCCAATCGCAAATCCACTTGTGTCACATCTCACTTGAAATGTCTTACTAAAATATGGCAGAACCATAACTGGTTGCCCAATTATCTTCTCCTTTAACAACTTGAAGCTTTTCTCTGCTTCCTCTATCTAATGAAAATATTTATGTCTTTTCTTGACTATGTCTATCATTGGTGCAAAAATTCCACTAAAAATTTCTCATGAACTTCCTGTAAAAGCTGGCTAATCCATGGAAGCTTCTGACTTCAAAGATATTCCTTGGTGATGACCACTCTTCCATTTCTTTTACTTTCTCAAGATCCATATTCAACTCGTTCGAAGAGACCACGAACCCCAAATAAATGAGTTACGTCTTCATGAAAGATGACTTATTTATATTTATCAACAACTTCTCTTGTTGCAACCTCCTCATCACTAGAGTTAAATGCCTCAAATGTTCTTCCTCAGTCATACTAAAGATCAATATATCATCAAGATACACAATTACAAACTTCCTAATGAAATCTTTCAAGACTTTGTTCATCAATCTCATGAAAGTACTTGGCGCATTTGTCAAACCAAATGGCATGACAAGCCATTAATACATCCCTTCATTCATCTTGAATGTTGTCTTCCATTCATCACCTTCCCTCACTCTAATCTAATTATATCCACTTTTCAAATCAATTTTTGAAAAAAAAATTTCTCCACTCAAGAAATCCATCAAGTCATCCATCTTGGGTAAAGGAAATCTATACCTGATGGTGATTTTGTTTATATCCCTTGAGTCTATACACATTCTCCATCCACCATCCTTCTTCAGACTTAACATTGTTGGCACAACACATAGACTCAAGCTTTCTCCAATCAACCTTTTTTCCATAAAATCTTGGACTTGTCTCTTAACTTCTTCATTCTCCTGCGACGTCAATCTGTATGCTTCTTTGTTTCATAAAATCACTCCTGGTATAAGGTCAATGTGATGTCTTATACTTATAATGGGAAGAAATGAACAAGGTAAATCATCCACCACTATATCAACGAAATTCTCCAGCAGTTCCTTAATCTCCTCAGGTAGATCATCTATTGAGGTACTGGTCAAGATGACTCTAGTTTTTCTCACCATAGCAAACTGCATCTCTTCATCTTTCTTGATTTCATCCAGAAGTTCCTTCCCACTCATGAGAAGTATAGTATTGATTGTTTCTTCTTTCACCTCCTTGTCCTCAATTGGAAACAATATATACATCCTAGCATTCTTCTCCAAGATGTATGTGTTCTTTCTACCATCATGAATAACAATCCTGTCATATTTCCATAGCCTCCCCAACAAAACATGACAAACATCCATGGGAATAACATCACATAAGATCTCATCTATATATCACCCTATCTTATATTCAACTAAACATTGTTTAGTGACTGTTACCTGATGTCCTTTTTGTAACCACGAAACTTTTTATGGGCTTGGATGTGCAAATGTTTCCAATTCCAACTTCTCCACCATCTCTGTGGATACTAGATTATATGTTCTTCCACTGTAAAAAATTATCTTCCATACCATATCCTTGTTCTTGAAAGCAGTTATGAACAAACTGTTGCTTTGGATTGGATTCTCCATCTCTTTCTCGAGCTTCAAGAGAATTTTCCTCATCATTAAGGATCTTCCACCTTCTACATCTTTTGCCTCAACATTTCACCTTTGCGCTTCTAAAATGTGAGATTCACCTCCTTCATCTCTTTTTCTATCGGGACATTCAAAATATTTGTGTCTGATCTTTCCACAAACAAAACACATTATTTCACCTCCTCTGCCTCTTCCTCTTCCTATGGCTCGAGGAAAAGTGTTCATGTTGGCATATTTTCCTCCTTGCGAGATTCCTTCCCTTTCTGGGTGGTTATTATGTTTTGTTCATTCATCCTTGGGCTTCTGTACTCTGTCCTCACAATTTCTTTTCCTCTGCTTTGACTTCTACCATTACCCCTTTGACCTTACTATCATGCCAATTTCACTTCTTCCTTTGAAGCAATCTGATAAGAATCTTCCACATTCCTAATTGTCACCATGCTCATCTCATCTTGAATCTCATATCTCAAGCCATTCATGTATCTGGCCACTTTTTCATCATCACTCTCGTGATGACCATCTCTAATGTTTAGTCTGTAAAATTCTTCAGTGTATTCCTTCACTATCATCCCTTTCTGTCTCAAATTATTCATTCTTCGAAATAGATTAATTTGGTAATATTTGGGTATAAACTTGGCTTTTATCTTGGCTACCATCCTATCCCAGCTTTTGATTCTTTTTCTTCCTTTGCAATGCATATCAACATGCAATTCTACCACCACAGTGTTTCATGTGCTTTCATTCCAGTGACTGTGTGCTTTACTTTCTTATCTTCTTCGATATCCTCATAGTCGAAGTATTTATCCAGATCTCTAAACCAATATAGCATCTCCTCATAGTCAAAGTATTTATCCATATCTCTAAACCAATATAGCATATCCTCAATGTTTACCTTCATACATTGGGACTTCCATATTTTCTTTGGCCCATATTCTTGAAACAACTTTGAATAGACGTTCCTCTGAAGCATCTTCGGCTACAACTTCTTCTTCGGCTCTAGCTTCATTTTTGCTTTTAGCCTCACTGATATCTCTAGTATCAGGTGTTTTCCTCAGTATTATCGACATAACATCCAATCGAGCATGAAGTTCTCTCATTTACCTTTCCACTGCTAGATCAAGCATGGTTCTTTCTTGACATTTCCTTTGTGACATTATTTCAATATGTCCACATAGAATTCAAATCACAACTGTCCTCTGAATTCCTTATACAGAGAAAAAAAATTGTTAGCTCTTATACCACTAGGGCAACATCCCTACCTCAACAGGGTCTTCTTGACCTCCCGGTCTTTGGATATTTTGGTATCCCTGAGGCGGAATGGATATTTAGTTCCCACTGGAACCTTCAATACAAATAAAACCATAGGTCACTCTTAGAGGTTATGCCCGCACAAAAAACCACTAGGTGCAAACCCCTAATCCATGTGACCACTAATGTGACCATTGAATTAGACCAAATGTCTCTTCAAGTTTCACGAATTCGTGTTTTGAGATTTCAAGATTCCAACTGCAATTCACCTGACTCCTTCACTTCCCAAAACCCCAAAATGGGCTAATGGTCCTCTAGCTCCTTCCTTATTCTTCTACCATATGACCTCCAGTTGAACCTTAGGGTCCACACCTGAGTGCTTCAGGATTTCAAGACTCACGGGTTCGCGATGCAACTTTTCTCCCTTTTCCTGAAGTCTGAACTCATAACTTCTTCTCCATATATCAACGGTCCTGAACCTCCTAAGATTCGACAGTCCAAATCATGTTAGGATTTTGCGTATCGGGGATTCCTAAAAACAACTTCCTCGACACTTCTGAATTATGAAATGCTGATATCTCATATCACCCAACCAATGGCTCTTGTTCCTCCAAATCTAACAACTTCTAATCCTCCTGAGCTTGTGAGTGTTGAAGGACATTCAGTATTAACCTCCCCACTGATCCAATAGATCCAATGGTCCACATATATCTGCACTTCTCCCTCTGAGAAAGTCAACCATCTGTTCAAGTTCTCAAATATTCTTGGCCAAATAACTTGGCGTTCTTCCTCCTGAGCTTGGTTTTTGCGAGGTGACTGTGACCCTCATCCTTCCTTTTGATTTTTCCAAGTCTCTATCCTTCCTAAGCTTGAATCTTGTTGCAAACTCAAATATTATAATGGATTTTTGCATGCTCTCCTTGCATCCTTCATGATTTGATTATCTGAAACTTTCCGACTCTGGGCACTCCCTTGCAACAATAGTTCTTCAACCACTCACCTGGTGGGAAAAAGTCTAAGAATTTAACCTAGCCTGCACACACCTTGCACGACTCTTTGCTATACTTGCACTTCTTTTGGTATGAGGACAAATCTATCTCTCCTGATATTTTCTGAGGTAAGACTCGAAATCTCGTCAACGCACTACTTGCGGACCTTCACTGCACTCCTTGCAGGAATTCTCAGGAAGAGAAGTGATTGAAACTCATACTCTCCCTCTCACAGACTTCATACATTCAACATGAAATCATACACATAAAAGCATTGAAACAAATGCATAACCGACTGTATAAGAAAACTGTAAACATACCATTCAATAGATGCAAATAATAACCACAACACCATGAAATTGAGTAAAGAATTATTATATTAACTCAAGTTCTTCTACACATGGGTTCTATAGAAACAAATATCTTCTTATACAACTTCCACAGTCTTTGTTCTCCTCTGTTCTCCTATGCTCTTTTGCTCTTCAACTTCTACTCTTAAAATTGAAAATAATGATACAATACAATATAGATGAGGGAGCTTTCTCAAGTTTTCCCTCCTACTACTCTAAGCTATATTATCGAATTAAAATATCTACAACTACTTTACATTGATTACATTAATTGTCTACAACCGATAGATAAAAACAATGCTCAATATCTGTGCTACAATCCCCAAAACATCTAAGGGAACTTATGTCTTTCTAGATATTACATTAATGTGCCATCCTTTTGAAATTCAAAATATCTTCAAAATGTGTGTTGCTGTGTATCCAGTTGTCCTCCGCTTTTTCTTGCTAGTGATGATCATGCATCAATCTCCTTCCCCCATGAACTTTGGTAGGTTTTTCATACAATTGTTGGGAAAATCATGAAGGGGGTAGGGTGGACCAAGGGATCATATCTGGAAGCTAATTTGGAAAAGATTATGGGGGGTGGAGGTTTTCCTTGACCACCTTCTCCTCCACCTCCAGCGCCACCTCCTCCAGCGATAGCCTTTGGAAGTAAGGGGGACATCCTTTGGGAAAAAAGAGGATTTTAAAAACTTTGAGGGACTGAAGTGGTGACCTTTCAACTTCTTCAGGATGTGGCAAAGGAAACTCCGGAAAAAGTTCGTTAGGAGATGAAAAATCTTGAAGAGGAGGAAAAAGGAAATGTGGACTGGTTTCTTCAGAATTATAAGATGTATAAGTAGGCGAACCGACTGGGGACGAATTGGAGTATAAAATATTCTCTTCAGGGTTTCGGGAAACTGAAAATTTTACTTCAAGAAAGGATGGAGTCAGCAGAGTATTGATCACAACGGGTGTAGAGAGGGATCTTTTATTATGACTATTAGGAGTATCATTCGATTCAATCTCAATCTTTATTTTCAGTACAATTACCTCTGGGTTCTTAAACCTAACCTCAAGTTTACTAGTTGATGCCTCCGCAGAGGGTGCTAGTTTAAAATTCTCTTCAGGGGTTAGTTTTTCAACCAAAACCTTATCATTAACTTGTGCAACTTTGGGTTAGTATATTTTACCTGCTGATGTAGTAGTCGATTTGAGGTATCCCTTTGGTTTCAACAAACTTTCGAGATCTAATGCAGGTGTGGTCTGCTTATCGTATGGATTCTTTCTAGTATGCTTTCAACGGAATGCTAGTTTATCTATGGTGGAGACATCAAGTGAAACATAAAAATAATCCTTACTTGTGTATTCAATCTTTGTTCACTATAAAAGATAGAATTTTACCTTGTTGCTTTCCCAAGGAAAAATAACTTTGTTTCTTCGTCCCTGACAATAGCACCAAAAAGATGTTGTTCCTGAGATTAAACTTAAGGCTCAAAGAGTAATGTCAGGATTCAAGAAATTTTAAAGTAAGTGTTTTTAAAGAGTGATTTTTCTACCTCAGTTATATGATAAAAATTCCTTAAATGAAATTAATAGTATGGCAGCACATAGGCCATATTTCGTGTCTGATTCGAAATTGTAATATCAAATGGCGTGAGAGAAAAACAAAAAAATGTTAAATAAAGAAAGGAATCAATTGTTGAAGAGTCTCACCTTGTTGCAATGGAAAAAAATAGATAGAATACCCTTGAATAAAGAATAAGATATAGTAATCCACACATCTTGCAAGTCTTCTTTTACTCACAGTAAACACGGAGGACAAACTGCTTACTTAACAAATTACTAATATAATAATATTACAGTAGTTGTGATACTAAATTGAAATTAAACATTTATCAATGAGTTCCCTAAGGAAATGTTGAGATATGGAAAAACAGAACAAACACATAACCCAAAATGAACAAAATTTGGAATCTCTGTCTGCACTTGTATTAATACTCAATAAGGAGATTTTTCTCTATTACATTCGGCAAGAAGAAACCTTTACTAAATCTTCAATCTATGTATTTATAAAAACCTGTCACAACTCAAAATGGTTGGACTTCTTATAATTAAGAATAGAAAATATTTGAAATAAGAAAACAATGCATAGAGAATGATGAACTTTGTTGAAAATCTCTGATATCTCTTCGTCTACTAGCTGA
This sequence comes from Picea abies, assembly GCA_900067695.1. Classification (NCBI taxonomy): domain Eukaryota; kingdom Viridiplantae; phylum Streptophyta; class Pinopsida; order Pinales; family Pinaceae; genus Picea; species Picea abies. The sequence continues at coordinate 24,962 of CBVK0100097824.1, forward strand.
AATGCTTCCTTTCCTCATTCCTTTAGGCCGAACATATCTGTCCTTTGGTCTTATTAATAATTTGGCATAATATTTCAGACGTTGTAGTTTTGTTTTCATCTTTCCCTTCAACCACGTTCAGTAATGCAATGACATTTCCTTATCTTCTCACTACTGTGCTTTCTTTTCCATGCTTGATGCATTGGTTTCATCTATCTAAACATTGCAACACTATCTTTGATGGCTCAGTGGTTTCATTCAACTCGAAAATGTATAATGTCTTTTCCACTTGAGGTAGTATTTCTTTGATTCTTTTCACTTCTTGAGTCAACATCTGGAACTGTGAACTTGGGTTCACTAGCCACTTATTAATGTTAACAAGGTCAATCTAGCTCATTTCCCAAATGGTTTCCATATTTTCTTCTGTGTTCTTCTAAGAATTATGTTTCTTTGTTGCAATATCGATTTTCCCCAGGGCCTCCATGATACTTCTTCCCTCAAAATCAATTAATATTTTTTCTAAGGATGATAACGCTTCTTGACAAGCGTCTTTCACCTCCTAGGATGATATCTTGATCTCTACTACATTTGTTTCCTATATCTTCAGGATGAGATCGCCTCTTATTTGTTCAAAGGGGGGAAGCCGAGGAAAATCGGGGACATTATCTTTCTGTTCCAATATGATGGCCTCTTGAAACTTAGCTCAGGCTGAGCGAGATTCTCCTTCCTTAATATAGATATATTTTAGAGTGACCTCTGCTGCCTGGTAGCATTTCTGGATGGCATTGACCTTGACGAAAAGATCTTGTTGGGCAATTTATAGTTTTTTGTTTACCTCCAGTGATTGAGTCTAAAAAGTTGATATCTCTGTTGATGTACCTTCAGTCAAGTCCAACCTGACTTGTAATTTATTTATTAACTCCTCTTGTTTAGTGACCAATCCTTTTCTAGCCTATGAATTTGGATGGATCTCCTTGAGGTTAGCCTACACTTGTTGAATTTGATGTCTGTCATAGGCTCCGATCTATTCAAAGTCTTGGTTCATCTTATTCTTTAGAACATGTTCCATGGTTAGTATTTGATCTTGCAACTGTTCTACCAATAGGTTTTTCTATTTTAGTTGCTCTGCCAAATTTTCTATAGACCATTGATTTGCAGTGGCAAAGGCACCTAATGAACCTGCCACTTCCTTCATGAATTCTAGATCATCCCGATCATTTCCATCGTATAACATCCTTTTCCTTTTGTTTATTACCCCATCCTTTTTTTTTGTTTCTCATTTGACGATGGCCCTTCATTTATTGTTTAATAAGAAGTTCGAAAGATTCATCTCTTCGGGCAAAATTGGGGTGAGATCACCTATAAAAATGACTTCGGAACTAGGATTTATGAAACTAGACTCCAAAGGTGTTAATGAAGTAATAAGAGTATCGATATTCATAGATAGTTGTTGCTCAGTAGCAGTTGATGAGGCTGATGTCGAAGGAGATGTATATTTCCCTTGCTTTAGGAAAACTTTGAGCTGAGCCATTGCCTGAGGGCCTAATGGACTTGATAATGAAACTTCCAATTCTTAATTCAAAAATTCAGTTCTCTTTGGGGACTCCTCAATATCATGTTTACCAGAGTTCCCTGGTTCAAAACCTGGAGGTAAAAATTCATGTGCAAGCGAAGTGGCTGTTGATTCTCCCTATAGTATTTTCCACAAGTTGTTTTTTCTATGTCTTTGGAAAGAGAGGAAGCCAGCCTACTAATCTGGGGACAAGGTTTGGAATTTGTTCAGTACCTCCTCATAAGACTTGACTCCTCTAAATATTTCATCATGTAGGTAGTTTTCATGCACATATCTCTTTAGGTTGTATTGGTCCATGTGGTTTTCCATGATTTTGTGTGGGTCATGCCTTTTAAATTCGATGTCAACCAATTTGAAATCCTCCAAATCTGCAGCCTCCACTTTGGAGTGACTGAAGTCTAATAGTGAAAACATACCAAATTAGAGAGGGAAGGTAGGCCATACCTTTTTCTTGGATTCTTTCAGCTCCTTGTTGATGCCCCCTATTACTATTTGATAAGATACTTCTCGGAATACTAGTCAGTCTAGTAAAAATATCGAGAGATCATGGGGAGGGATTGAGCATCTAAAAACCCTAATGTAAGAGATGATTTCTTCAATGAACCAATGTTCTATTTTATGAAGATTTCCCATGATTCTTTCTTAAATTCAAGGAGGTGGGAAACCATATAAATCTATATGAATGGGCACCACTACATGGTGGTATATTTCATAGAATAAATGTTTGTCCTTGTCCTCCCACAACTTGGAGTGATAGAAGTGAATAGGTTTTACGCTGGTCGGGGTCCAACTCCAATTCATCAATGGGAAAGGGATTATGAAGCAAATAACATCCATGATATAGGTGGACATATATAAGGGGGCAGGATACTCCTTTGACTTCACCAATTTGTAATCAGTAATTGCTTTAGACAAGTTGTCTGATAGAATTTTGGCCCAATTAAAAGAGTAGCCCTCGACCACCTCGTGCATAATCGACACCCATGCCACCGTGAAATGAGTAGGACTCTTCTTCCCGAATAGTGTACAGATCATCATAGCTACATAAATAATGTGAGTACCCAACGATGTTGTGGCATACATGCCATGAGCATTGGCCTTGAACTTCTCTAGGTGTCCCCACTAGGACTTGATTATATCGGGATAAATATTCTCATATTGTATGCATTCATGTTGCTCAAACTCCGGCATAAATGCAACATCATAATTATATTTAGAATCAATATGTATCTTATACAGTACTTGGAGGTTTTCTAGTCAGAAAGACCCAACAACAACCTTTTGATAGTTGAAAATGCTCCTAGTTTCGACGTCGACGTTTTCCAGGGACCAACTTATCATGTCAATATACAGCATGAGTCTCGGTCGCGCAACTATCTTGTGTAGCTCAAACCGGGATATATATCTAAGTTTATCTCTGTGAGTATCATCCACTTCATCACCATAATCTTCTGGGAAATTTATAATATCATGTTCTAGAATCTCGAACACATGTGTCCAAGATTTAACAGAGTCTATAGCTCACGACGTAGTGTCTGAAAGAACGTTTGCATTCATATTTGAACCTTCACTAGCTCCATCAGTCTTCATCATCATCTTTTGTGGTGCCATGATATCAAGAGAACATAACGAGGTTACATGTTGTAGAGGAATTGTGTGAGATTCTCACTCGGATAAAACTTACTACTTTGCGGAAGATGAAAATGAAATTCAAAATCAAGTATTTTTATTCACATCAAACAGATTGATTCGAGTATACCTTTACTGATGACAAATTTATTAATTTTAATGGGAAATTATACCCATCGATCCACAATCTATGCTAAAAATCATTATCATTGATTTGTGATAAATTCCATTAATATTCAGTGGTTCGTGTTCGAGAGTTTTGGAAGAAACAGAGTTGAAATTTACCGAATCATGAATCCGTGAAAGGTTAATTATGAGATAATATCTTTAAAAATATTAATTAATCATGCTTAACTTCAAGTTCTTCGGATATTCGGACTTCGAGAGTTTTAAACGTAGCTCGAGAAGAAATCCCCGAAACCAAAAACTGCAAAATGATTAATTATCTCTTGGCCAATATGAACTTAGTTAATTAAATTTTAATACTTTAGCATTTTAGTGCTTCGTGGATTTGTGAATTATCTCTTTGTTATATTTTCAAAGGTTCATCTCTCGTAGTGACGTTTCGAATATGACATCATTCTAGATGACGTGTCGAGAATAGGGGGTGCCACGTGCTACTTAGAATTGTATGAATCTTCAAACAAAAATTTTAGAAATGGGTGCCATATTTCAACCTAGGGAAGACTAAAAGATACACATGTACTATGACTCATGTTCTTTAAAGTTTTATGGAAAGTTTTGAATGGACACTTTCGGGTTTTGGGTCTTTTATCTTTAAGACTTATCAAAATGACCGAAGGGCAAAGCTCCGAAGTGACCTTTAGTAATTTAGCTCTTTAATAATCAGGAGGCTCCAAACTCCGGGGAAAAAAAAGAATCGTTCGATTACATGAGGAAACTTCATCAACGACGGATATCATGCATGCCTTATTACCAATTAACCATAAATGAATTTGATTTAATTTCGAAAGTTAATTTATGAGTTACTACTTTGGGAATGATTATATTTTCATGAAGTGGAGAATGTAAAGCTCAAAGTTCAGGATTATATATGTTCCAATAGAGTAAACACTTGGTTCAAGTGATAGACTTCACCTCTGGATAGATGGTTGGATTAGTGTTTGAGGGTGTTGGACATTATACAAGGGAGAAGGATGATACCGATATTTTGTTTTGGGAAATGGTTGTTCCAGGAGCAACTTGGATAAGTGTCCCATTATTACTTAGGGTGCACTTCAACATAGTGAAGATGCATGAGATATTGTTATAGGACACCTTGAGGATAGTTTTGAGGTCAAGTGAAGTTGGGAATAAATTCCCCCTCATATGTTTTGTGGAGATGATACTGCATGGTACTCTTTGACAACCCATGTTGGAAAAAGGTTATAAAGTTGATCATTCTTGTTTTTGTTCATTTCACTTAAACATTTGTGCACAATATAATTCTATGGATGGAGGGTTTCAAAGGATTCATACCTTCTCTAGAAACCAAGGGCAATGTGACCATCAACTTTGTTTTGTGTATTTGATCATCAATGGAATTATGGTTTAGGTGTTGGTTGACTCTAGTGCGTCACACAACTTCTTGTTGAAGAAGGGGCATATGAGTTGGGAGATAGAGTTGGGTTGTGTGAAGATTTTGTATGGGTATTAAACTATAATGCTAAGGTAGAAATAGGGGTTTCTTTTGTAGTTCACTTTCATTTGGACAAGTGAAAATGTTATTTTATAGTATTGTGGATGGATGAATTTGAGGTCATCCTTGGCCAAGAGTTTCTAAGGAGAATGTGGTCATTTCTCTTGCCATTTGTAGATAAGTTGGTTATAATTGGTGAGTGGAAGCATTGTGTTGTGCACATAACAAGAACAAAGTCAGATGGAAAGGTTTATATTGTCTCCATGTTGAGAATTAAGAGGACATCCAAGTGTCCAAAAGTTCAACGTTTTGTAGAAATTATTAGAGAAGTGGGGACACATATTCCACCAACACTTGCCAATATGTTGGATCATTTCTTGAAGGAAATGCTTGATTTGGTGCCAAACATTCTCCCACCTAGGTGCAACATTGACTATTGTATAGAATTGTAACTAGGGATGCATCCTTTGACAAAGGCTCCTTATCGACGTTTTGGGATTGATTTGGAATCATTTAGGTGAAAATTGATGGATTTGGTTGAAGTTGGATTGATGGTGATTGGGGATCATGAGTAGTTGTACAAAGTAATAGAGGTGGGAATTTTCCTTGATTTGTATAATTATTAGATGTATAATTGTGGCAAAACTTGCATAGAGAATCTATCTAACAAAGATTCCTACAAATATTGCAAATTGAGAGGAGAGAAAATATGAGAGAAAATAATCAATAGAATTGTATTCACTATATTCCACTCTCAAAGAGTTAATAATTTACAATATATATAGGCTAAATGAGTAAATAATTCTCCATAGTAGTGATCTAGAGGGATCTAGACACTCACTGAAAGACATTGGATTGAACTGCCACCTAGTCGTAATTAATTGATCCATGCAATCATCATTTAAATAAGTCACATGTGTGGAAGTGAGAGAAACACATGCAACTACTAGTGATAAAA